>CAKNXH010056387.1:0-13728 GCA_932178445.1 Andricus quercusramuli
CAGTTAAAAAAATTCATATCCAACAATAAAAAATGAAGTTTCAAGAAAATAGTTAAATCTTCAACCAAACCATTATCAACTCAAATCAAGAAGCTTCAACCAGAAAACTGAATTTTTCAAAAAAATTTGAATTATCAACAAACAAACAAATATATTTTCTACAATTTTTTTTTTAATTCGAACTTTCATCTAGAAAAGCTTTCAATTCATTTTTGAACACCAAAATATGAATTTTAAACAAGCTGTAAATTTTCTACGAAATAGTTCAATTTTCAACAAAACAGTAGAATTTGCCACAAAAAGTATGACTTTCTCACAAAATAGTTTTTTTACCAAAAAGGATGAATTTTTAACCAAATTGTTGAATTCTCTACCCAATTGTTGCATTTTTATCCAAAAAAGATTTAATTTCTCTTAAAACAGATAAATTTCATTTGAAAAGAAAATAAATTTTCAAACAATAGTTAAATTTTCATCCAGAAAAAATTTCCAGTTGGCTTTTCAAGATCAAAATATGAATTTTCCAACAAGAAATAAGTTTCTACGAACAAAATTGAATTTTTCACCCAGAAAGACGAATTTTTTCATCAAAAAAGGATGAATTTTTAATGAAATTTTTTAATTCTCTACCAAATAGTTGAATTTCTATCCAAGAAAAATGAAATTTGTACTAAACAGATGAATTTTTGTTTAAAAAAATATATATTCAAAAACAATGTTGAATTTTCATCCAGAAAAGATTTCAAATCTCTTTCAAACACCAAAATATGAAATTTAACCAGAAAGTAAATTTTCTTCGAAATAGTAAAATTTACAAAAAAACAGCGGAATTTTTAACTTTTCAAAGGACATGAACTAATTATCAATTTTTGAATTTTCAGTGTGAATTGTCATCAAAATTGTTGAATTTTAAACCAAAAGGTTTACATTTTCATCCAAGAAAGATGTAATTTCTACTAAAGCAGTTGAGTTTTGAAATCAAAAAAATAAATTTTGGAAACAGAGTTGAATTTTCAACCCAAGAGCTGCATTTTTATTCAAGAAAGATGAAATATTTCTTCTAAAACAGATGAATTAAAAAAAAAACTTAAAAAAAAAGTTAAATTTTCGTCCAAAGAAGAAGATTTCTAATTGAAAATTCAACTATTTCGTTCAAAATTCATGTATTTTATTAAAAAATTGATATTTTGTTGCACAATATTATCTTTCTATTTTAAAGTTAATCTTCTTGTTGAAAAATTCTTCTTTTCGGTTAAGAATTCAAGTATTCCAGTTAAATATTAATCACTTCAGTTGAAAATTTATCTTTTAGGTTGGAAATAAAATTATTTGGTTAAAAATTAAACTCTTTTGTTAAAAATTTTTATTATTTTTTTTCGAAGATTCATGGCTTTAATTAAAAACTCATTTCTTTGATTGAAAAATGAGGTGTTTGATTGAAGACTTTTTTTGCTTTGTACGTTTCTCGTTTTTTTGTCTTCTTTAATTAAAAAGTCAATTATTTCGTTAAGAATGCATTATTTGCATTTTTGGTGTTAAAGTAAAAAGTAAAAGTGGTTAAAACACTGTATTTTTGTGAAAAATTATCCTTTTTATTTAAAAATGTATCACTTTCGTTGAAAATTCATCTTTCTGGTTTGAAATTCAACTATTTCATTTGGAGATTCATTGTTTTAATTGAAAACTCTTCTTTTTGGGTTAAAATTAATTTTTCTAACTAAAAATGTTACTATTCCATTTTCGGTTGTAAATTATTATTCTTTTAGTTCAAAATTCAACTATTAAGTTGAAAATTTGCCTTCTTTAAATTTAAATTCAACTATTTCGTTAAAAATTCATGTATTTTGTTGGAAGATTGTATTTTTTGGTGGAAAATTAATCTTTTTATTTGAAAATTAATCTTGTTTAAAAATTCATATCTTTGGTTGAAAATTCAAGTGTTCCAGTGAAGTATTCATCGTTTTAGGGTGATTGAAAATCCATCTTTTTAGTTTAAAATTTAACTGTTCAGTTAGTGATTCATAATTTTATTTGAAAATTCATCACTCGGGTTGAAAGTTGAACTATTTTGTTGAAAATCCGTTTTTTTTGTTGAAAATTGATTTTTGCAACTGAAAGTTTGACTTCTATTTTTTGTAAGAAATGAATATTTTTTAGTGAAAAATTCGTATTTTTTCTCTGTTCTCTGTTATTGGTTTAGAGGATGTTTAGAATGAAAGTCATAAATTAAAATAAATATTTGCATTTTTTCTGGAAATATGAATATGTTACTTTTAGTTGCCCGGGGAAATTGAAAAACTTGACCGGAAATAACCGGGAAAAATATTTAAAAGGATGTTGAACATTTTACAAAGATTTCACAGATTTCAAAGATTTGAAAAAGTTGACAGTACACCAGATTTCGAAAATTTTAAAATATTTCGAAGTTTTCAAACGATTTCAAAAGCTTTATGAACATTTTAGAAGATTTGAAAAGATTTCACTAAGATTTCAAATAATTCACTGATTTCAAAGAATAAAAAAGATTTGGTAAAAAATATTGCAGAATTATTTCACTAATTATTGAAAAGATTTCTCAAAAAATTCCTAAAGATTTCGAACATTTCCAAAGATCTTCAAACTTTCAAAAGATTTCAAAAGACTTTACACAGATTGAATACAAAAGATTTCAGCAAGATTTCATAGAAATTTTATGAAGATATCAAAATAATACAAGAATTGCAAAGATTTTAAACGATTTCAAAGATTTCGATGACTTAAAACAAATACAAAAGATTTCACAGTCAAAGATTGAAGAAAGCTTTCACAAATATTTAAAAGATTTCATAAAAATTTTAAAGATTTCAAGGATTTTAAAGTTTTCGAAGATTTCAAATATTCTATAAAAATTTGAAAAGATTCCACAAATTTTTCACAACCATTTTAAGTATTTCAAGAAATTTCAACGAATTCACAAAGATTTCAAAGATTTCAAGCTTTTCAAAAACGACGCATGTTCGCAAAAAATTAAGAATTTGATTATTAATGATTCTGCCTTCTTTAGAAATTATTGACCAGTAAAAAATGAAATGGCTCATTTTTTTACATGTATGAGAAACGGTTATTTCATTATTCGATTTAAAAAAAGAAGACCTGTAAGAACTTGAAATTACCTTGAATTTCGTTCCTAAGAATCGCTGGACACCCTGAATTTATAAAAAAATCTACCTTAAATTTCAAAATGACGTAGCTTCCAGAATATTCAAAATTTTTGAAAATTCTCCGTCCAAAAAACATTTTCCATAAAGTACTAAAAGAACATCAAGTTTCATCAAAATTGATGGGATGACTGCCAGGATTGATATTTCTGACGTGGAAAGCGTCATGAGACTGATGATTTAAAGGTGCGGAAGGAGTAGTAGAGTGTTACAGTTAGAATAATTTCCGCTTATCAAGTGGCGGGGAACGATGACAATGTCCAAATAGGCAGCAGTGGCAAAGGAATTTATTAGCGAGCAGAGTACATTCGCAATAAACCGTGTGTCATGGGAAGTTATGGTGTGAGGTTGGTTATGGGTATGGTGGCAACTGGCAACTGGCAACTACTACCAGGCAGGCAGACACCCACCTCGGGCAGCCACCGCGGTGCGACTTGTGATTTACTGCCGCTGCTGCCCCACCCAGGAATGTCGCGGTTTGCGCAACATTTTTTTTAAATAATCCACCAACCCGAGCCCGAGCCCAGTGGAAAAAAGAAATCATCCTCGATCCTGTGTCGGGTCCGGGATTTAATCTGCGCGGAACGCAGAAGCAGGTAGGGGACCATGGGATTGCATATCTTTACCCGAAGGCACCTTTCCGAGTTGAGCATCTGCATTCGCATAACTTAATTTACATGGCACACGCATAAAAACACCAATTTGATCACCACCAACTTTATTTCTGGACGTGAAACACCTTTTTCCAGTTTGTCTTTTCAACCTTTTTCAAATTGGAGTCGAAATTTCAATCCATACTATAGTTTTATAACTAGGTATACACACTGGGTGAGGTTCACCCGGAAAACTTTAACAGCTCACATCTTCGTTCCTAATTTAACAATTTTGCCTCCTTTTTTCTGTTTTTATAGAGAAAATCCTCAAGGATTAAACCGTATGGGTTCGAAAGTGATGAATATGAATAAACATATAAATATTTTTAAATAAACAAAGACATCTTCAAAATTTTTGTTAAAAAAGTCACGTTTTTTCTAAAAGGCTGTTGTTGACATAAAAATCAAGATAAATAGGTTCTTGTTTTCATATTGAAGATTTATATGAAAACTTGATGAATGGAAAGTTCAAGATTTGTACTTTAAAACTGTGTTTTCGGTTTTTACATATGTTCTGAAAAACATATTTGTTTGGTGATTCGAAAGTAGGCTGAGCACATTGCTCACACATTTTTGCAGTGTGCTCCTTACACATAGGTGTTTTCTGTTTTTCTGGATTTTGTAACACCATATACAAACTGGGTGAAAAATACCCAAAGAGAAAGTTTCGAAGTGCGTCCTTCGGCAGTTTTCGAGACTCTGAAGCTGGTAAGGCAGCTCTGCGTAGTACTGGCCCATACATTTTTTCCCACATCTGGGTATAGACCCACACTTCTTCTTGTTTCGAAATAACAGGTCTTGCGAAATCGCGCCGGGTGAGCGTAACCCAGTGTGTATACCAAGGGTTTGACGAAAGACTCGTCACATTTGAATCAGTGGAATTTCACTGGATTTTGTGAACCAGGGTGTCTAGTGTCCTGGAAATCCTTGAAAATGCCTTTTTCTGGTAAAAATAATTTTTAAACTAAAAACATAACTATTTTTGGGCGGAAAATTGATATTTCTCAAATTGAAAATTCAATCACTTGGATAAAATCTAAATCACTTTGTTAGAAATTCATTTGCCTGATGGTTGATCTCTTCGATTGAAAATTTAAATATTCTGCTAGAAATTCTTTTTTTTTTTAATTATATTGTTAACTTAGAAACGTAACTTTCTCTTTTTTTTTTGCTAAAATGTAATCTTTTTTTTAAGTCAAAAATTGGTCTTTATTGGCAGAAAACTAATCCAGTTGGTGGAAATTTTCTCTCTTTTGATTAAAACTGCAACTTTTTGCTAAAAAATGAACTTTTTTGTTGAAAATTATTATTTCCTGGTTGAAAATGCTGTCTTTCGGCTTGAATGTTCAACAATTTCTTTGACATTTTTTCCTGTATTGGCTGAAAAATCTTTATTTGTTGAAAATTCGTCTTTTTGATTAAAAAATTCGTCTCTTTGGCGGAAAACTAATCATTTTGGATTAAAAAATTCGACTGTTTTGTAGAAATTTTTTGTTTGTTAAACTACTTTATTAAACAATTATTTGGTTGCAAAATGGCAGATAGATAATTTTAGTTGAAAATTCCTCTCTCTGGTTCAAAATTCAGCTATTTAGCTCAAATCTATTTTACTAAAAATTAATCATTTTTGGTTAAAAATTAAATTATTAGTCTGTAAATTGGTGTATGTTGTTGAAAATTTGTCTTTTTTGGTAGAAAATTAATTTTCTTTGTTGAAAATTCATCTTTTCGTTAAGAATTCATTTTTATAGGTCACAAGTTAAACTAATTGGTTAAAGGTTATAAATTTAACTATTTTATTGAAAATTCGTTTTTTTGTTGTAAATAAATCTCTTTTTTATCAGAAAATTTATTCTCTCTATTAAATCAATTACTTGATTGGAATCTAAAAAACTTTAATAAAAAATCATCTAATTGGCAGAAAATTGAACTATTTTGTTGAAAAAACTTTATTTTTGCATGAAAATTAATTTTTTAAATTGAAAATTCAACTATTCCATTTCAGGTTGAAAATTGATCATTTTTATTCGAAAATTCCACTATTAAATTATTAATTGAAAATTCACCTTTCTTGGTTTAAAATTCAACCTTTTGTTTGAACGTGGAACTACTTTGTTAAAAACTCATTTTATTTGATGAAAATTAAACTATTCTGACAAAAATGACTTTTTTTACCCTAAAATTATTTTATTTTTTATTTTTTTGCTGAAAATTTAACTATTCCAGTTTTGGTTAAAAAAAAAAGAAATGACCTCTTCTAGTTTATAAAAAATAAATAAATGACCAGAATTGTATTTCTTTCAACTCAATAAAAATGATCAGAGTAGAAGAAGGGCCACTTCTATTTTGAAAAAAATTGAAAACTAAAATTTAATTCCTTCCAAAACAAATCAAAATGCCAAGAATAAAAAATGTTCTTTCAACTCAAAAGAAAAAGAATTTCGTCTCTTCTAACTCAGTGAGAATTTAAAAAATAAACAATTATCCTCCTCTTATTGGAAAAAAATTGGAATCCAAAATTTTCTTCTTTCCTACAAAATCATAATGATAAAAACAAAAAAGAGCCTTTTCCAGTTCAGAAAAAAATTGAAAAATAAAATGTCCTCCATTATTACTCAATAAAAATGTTCAAAATAAAAAATGATCCTTCGTCCAATTCATAAAATATCGAGTACGAAAATTTCTTGCAAATTATCTCGAGAAAATGTTGAAAATAAAAAAGTATTTTTTTCAAAAGGAAAAAAATATAAACAAAATTTCGTCTCTTCCAACTCTATGAAAATCTTGAAAATAAAAAATTTCCCTCGTCCATTTCATAAAAATTTTGGAATAAAAAATTACTTATTTTTCAATTCAATAAAAATGTTAACAATAAAACATTTACTTCTCCAAATTCAGAAAAAAAATCGGAACTAAAAAAGCTTCTCATAAACTGATTAAAAATGGAGAAAAAAAGAAATGACCTCTTATATTTTAGAAAAAATAAATAAATGACCGAAATTTTATTCCTTCCAACTTAATAGAAATGATAAGAACAAACAAAAAATTTCAGACGAAGAAAATGACTTCAAAATTAGAAAAAAAATTAAATCCCTTCCAACACAATAAAGATGATAAAAAAAGGGTATTTTTCAATTCAGAAAATTTTGAATAACCAAATTTCCTTTCTTTCAATAAAATACAAATGTTGAAAATAAAAAATTTGTTTACCTTATTCAGAAAAAAAATTGAAAATTAAAAGTTCTTCTCATTAACTCATTAAAAATTTTCAAAAAGAAAGAATTCTCTCCTTGCAAAGATAAATCCTTTTCAGTTGAATTATTTTATTTTTCGACTTGAATTGAAAATGTTGTTAAATTTTTAATTTATATTTCTACGACAGCAATTTCAAGGCTTCATGGTTGAAATAATTCAGTTTCAATTTTTTTAGTTTTAAATATTTGATTTATAATCGCTTTTTTTCGAAAAAACTCGGTCAAAGCTGGCTGATCACTTCAGTCAATTTCTACTGAATAAATAAGTTTTCCATGAATTGTTCATCAATAGCTCTTATTGACAAAATCAGTTAATTCAACTAATGAAATCAGTACTCTAAATTCTTTAAATTTCTTCACAATTTAATTTTGTTGACGATAAGCTATGCCGGAAGAGAAATTCTAAGTCCAGCAAAATATGCCGGAAGAGAAAATTTAACTCTGACATATTTTGTCGGAAAGCAGTACTCGACAAAAAAAAACTTTCTAAATTTAAATTCTTTTTAAAAGTATAAGTAGAAAATAATGACGGATTTTTCTGTCTAAACAAACCAGTCATTCTCTCTGATTTAAATTTAGAGTGTCCTCAATTTCGAATATTTCAATTTGATATTAGCCGATTTCTTGAAACTATACGATTTTTGCTTTAATTTATTTTTTGTCGTACATCATTTCTCGGTCTGCAAACACCGGATCAGATTCTCATTAATCCTTTCTGAAACTGATTAATTTTTTACCGGTTGCCAAGCACGATACACTAACTTTTCTGAAATATTTTTCATTTTTTTTTCCAGTAGTAGATTTTTTTTAATGGCCTTCCAGCCTCGCCAAGACCGGTAGCCAAATTAATATTCGGTCACTATCATGAATTATTCATCAGATCGTGTCTGTTTTGCTGTCACTTATCACCGGCGAATGTCTGCGCGTTTCTTTTTCTCAAACTCGATGCCACTCTTGGTGAGAAATCTTTGGCTTCAAAAAATATTGGCACAATTGATGACCTTAATTTGACAATCTTTTTTGGTTTATGCTAAATGTAATTAAATCCGATGACAAAGTCAAAATTTGCAATAATATTTAAATATTTAATTATTAAATATATAGTGTAACTTTTTTTAATTTTGGTAATAAGGTGTCGTCCATGAAGTGCGTTACCAATTTTTGACTTTTTTCAACAAAATAGTTGAAATATTAGAAAATTTTTTTTTTAACAAAATAGATGAATTTTTAAACCCAAAAAGACGAATTTCCAACAACAAAATTAATTTTTAACCAACTAATTGCATTAACAACTAAAAATAAACAATTCAACCAAAAATAGTTGAATTTTCAAGCCAAACAGAAGAAATTTTTAGAAAACGGTTGAATTCGCAACCTGAGTAGTTACTTTTCCACTCAAAAAGATGACTTTCCTATCATAATTAATGAATTTTCTACAAAAAGAAAACGAATTTTCAACAAAATTTTTGACGTCTTAACTTACTAGATAAATCAAGAAAGATGTATTCTAACCCAGATAGTTAAATTTTTAAATAAAAAATATACTTTTTTGAACCAACAATGAAGTTTTCAAAACTTTCAGTTTGAAAAATTAATTTCACGCAAAGAGGAGAAAATGGAGAATTTACATTTTTAGATGAATAAATGAATTTTAAACCAAATAGTTTAATTTTTACAAAACAGTTCATTTTTAACCAAAAATAATAAATTCACCCCAAAACATGTTACATTTCAACAGAAAAAGATATAAATTTTAAATAAAAAACAGTTCAATTCGATGAAAATAATTAATTTTTAATAAAGTACATGAATTTTCAATGAAAAAAGATCAATTTTCGATTTAAAATATCAGTTTTCAACCAGAAATAAAATAGTTGTATTTTAAGTTCAGAAAATTAATATTGAACAATAAAAAAAAAGATTTTTGATCAAAATAGTTTAATTCTTAACACAAGAGTTGAATTTGCAACCAAAAAGTTGATTTTTTAATCAAGAAAATTATTTTTCTAAAAAAATGTATTATCAACGAAATACTTTAATTTTGAAACAAGTACTTGAATATTCAATTGAATAGTTGAATATTCAACAAAAAATTAAATATTTTCAACAAAAAACGGAATATTTTCAGATTAAAAAATTAATTTTTAACCAAAACAAAAATCCAATTTCCAACAAAATAGTTTAATCTACCGCGGTAATTGAATTTTCAACCAAATATATAAATTTTCAACCAAATAGTTAATTTTAAACAAACAAATAAAAATGAATTCTATCCATAACATGTAATAGTTAATATTCCAAAAAAAAGATTACAGTTTTAAACAAAAACAGTTGAATTGAACCAAATAAGACAAATTTTCAACTAATTAGTCCTGGACCAAAACGTTAATTTTTAACCAGAAATAAAATAGTTACATTTCATGTAAAGAAAAATCGTTTTTAAAAATTGATTTTTAAGCAAAATAATCAAATTTTCAACCAAACAGTTGAGCTTCTATCCAAAAAGTTTATTTTCCAAACAAGAAAATTAACTTTCTAAAAAAATATGAATTTTTCGACAAAATACATGAATTTTAGACCAAGTACTGCAATTTTCAATTAAATATTTAAATATTCTGATGAAAAAGAAAAAATGGTCAATCAAAAATAGGATAGTTGAATTTTGAGATGAAAAAACTATTTTTCAACCAAAACAAAAAAAACGATTTCCAGCAAAATAGTTCAATCAACCGTGATAGTTGAATTTCCAACTAAAGATATACATTTTCAACCACAGAGTTAATTTTGTACAAAACAGTGAAATAATAATAATAATCATTTTAATTTTCAATCAAGAACAGTTTACTTCAACCAAAAAAAAAAAAAAAAAAAAACGAATTTCCAATAAATCGGTTAAATCCTCAACCAAAACAGATTAATTTTCAACCATGCAGTTGCACTTTTCTACCAGAAAGGACAATTTTTCAATAAAGTACATAAATTTTCAATCTGAAAAAATATTAATTTCCAATTTGGAATATTAATTTTTAACCAAAAATGGAATAGTTGAATTTTCAGATGAAAAAAAAGTTTTCAACGGAAAATAAAACGAATTTTTATTCAAATGGTCAAGGTTTTTACCGGAAAGATTAATCTTTAAAAATATAATAATTTTCAACAAAGTATTTAAGCTTTAAATGAATTCGTTGATTTTGCAACCAAAAAATACCAATTTTCAACAAAATAGTTGAACCTTTAACCAAAACAGATTAATTTTTAAAAAATAAGTTGAATTTTCAACCAAAAAATATCAATTTTCAACCAAGAAAGATGACTTCATCAAATTAGTGAAAAATTAGAATTAAACGAAAAACAGAACACAGTTGTATTTTCAACACAAAAAGTTGAATCTTCAACAAAAAAGTTCATTTTCAACTTAGAAAGATTAATTTTTTACCAAAAGACGATTTTTGAACAAAATAGTTGAATTTTCAACCAAATCGGTGAAGTTTATAACAGAAAGATTAATTTTACCAAAATAGTTAAATTCTAAACTAAAAAAGGTTTTTTTAAACCCAAAAATGGAATTTTCAAAATGTACAATTTAAAAAATTAATTTACCCATAGAGACAAATTTTCAACGAAATAAATGAATTTTCTACCGAATAGTTCTTATAACTTTCAAAGAAAATATTTTTAACCAAATATGGAATAGTAACAAAATAGTTTAATCTACCACAGTAGCTGCATCTTGAAAATTATTTTAAAAAATGAATTTTGAAGAAAATTGTTAAATTTTCAACCAAAAAGTTAAAATTTTGAACCAAAACCGTTATTTTTGAACTTAGAAGATAATTTTCTAAAAAAAATATTATTACTAATAAAATACATGAATCTTGAAACACGTACTTGAATTTTTAACTAAAGAAGGGAAATTTTCAAATAAATAGTTGAATTTTCAACTACAAAATTAATTTTCAAGCAAATAAAAAAATAAGTTCCAACAAAATATTTGATTTTTTTACCGAAGAGATGAATCTTCAACCAACAAGTCGATTTTTTAATCAAGAAGAATAATACTCTACAAAAAATTAATTTTTCAACCAAACTGTTAAATACGGATTTTCAATGGAATAGTTGAATCCTCAAATAAAATACCCCTGAACATTTTTTCAGAAATCTCACAAATTTAGAAAAATTTTCTTTCACCAAAAGACACAAAATGAGAGGGTGAGACTTTAAAAAATCAGAAAAATTTTTTTTTTACCACCCTGGTAGTTTATGGACCCTAAAAAATACTGTCCCTTGAAAAAATGTCAGTCATGAAATATTTGGAAAAATTTTCCAAAATTTAATTAATATAATGATTATTAATAAAAGCCCAGGCGACAGGTAATATTCCAGGTTATCAACACTTTCTTGATAACAGGTTCTCTCACAGTGCAATGCAATTTATTCCGTAGGGCACCATTACTTGCCAATTTATAAGTTTCCTGAAGCATTACAACCTCGTTACGCCTAAGTGCATTCCACCCCGTCATGAATTTGATATGCTTCATTGTGCTTTAATTTTAGTTCCATTGGTGGTGCGACAGGTGACTTTTAAATTTCAAATCAATAGTTCAATAGTGCGATGGTAAATAATAAATAAAAAAAAAAACATCGGAAAAATATAGGCTTTTTTACTTTTCATAGAAATCTTTAGGGGTCGCAAAGGGTTTGTAGCAGTAGACTCTCCTCTGGCCAAAAAAATGAAATTTTAATCCGTGTTGATGGATGGATAACCTATATTATAGACAATATATTTAATATTTGCATTTTAAATAAAATGGATCAATTTTTGAAAAGAAAAATAAAGTTTTAGACGATCAAAAGAGATTAATTTTCAATTTGAAAGGTCGAATTTTCAGTAAAATACATGAATTTTCGACCAAGCAGTTGAATTTTCAACTGAAAAAGAAAAATTTACACCCTGTTTTAAACCTGAAAAAAGGATTCTTGGAGAGAAGGTTAATTTCCAAAAATGGAATCGTCGGATTTTAGGTTTCAAAAATTAATTGAAAAAATAAAAGATTTTTCAACCAGTTGAATTCAACTGAAAAATACGAATTTGTAACAAAGTATTTGAATCCTCAAACAAAATAATACATTTTCAATTAAAAAAATTGATTTTCTACTGAATAGTTCATTTTTTCAAGCAAATAGTTCAATTTTCTACAGAACAGTTTACTTTCAAACAAAAAAAATTAGTTCTAAACAAGACATATTATTATTAAGATTTTAACAACAATAATTCAAATTTTAAATGAAAAACAATTGAATTGAACCAAAAAAAAATATATCCAATAAAATAGTTGAATCCTCAACCAAAAAAGATTCATTTTTATCTAGGCAGTTGCAGTTTTAACTAAAAAGAATAAATTAAGAAAAAAGATTTATTTATCGCCAAAAAGGATGAATTCCTAACAAATTATATCTATGAATTTTCAATCAGAAAAAATTAATTTTCAATTAAGGATATCAATTCTTAACCAAGAATGAAATAATTACATTTCCAGTAAAGAAAATTAATTCTGAAAAAAAAAAAATTATATCAAAGGTTTGAATTTGAAACAAAAAGTTGATTTTTTAACCAAGAAGAATAACTTAAAATAAAAAACAATAAATTCATAACAAAATATATAAATTTTCAATCAAAAAAGATCAATTTACAATTGCAAATATCAATTTTCCACCAAAAATGAAATAATTACATTTTCAGTGAAGAAAATTAATTCTAAGCCGAAAAAAATTTCCTACCATAGATTTTTAGTTTGAAACAAAATTTTGATTTTTTAACCAAGGATAATAATTTTTAATGAAAAACGATAAATTTTAAACAGAATACTTGAATTCTTAACCAAGTGCTAGAATTTTCAACTGAAAAAGATAAATTTTTAACCCAAAATAGAACAGTAGAAATTCCCGATAGAAAAAATTAATTTTGAAAAACAAAATTCCAACAAAATAGTTTAATCTATTGCAGTAGTTGAATTTTCAACCAAAAAATTATTTTTAACCGAAAAAAATAAATTCTCTTCAAAACTATAAATTCTCTACAATCATAATGAAACAGTTATATTTTCAGTGAAGAAAATTAATTTCAATGAAAAAAAACGAAAAAATCTTGAGCAAAATACTTGAATTTTCAACAAAAGACATTAATTTTCAACCAAGAAACTGAGTTTTTGACAAAAAAAAATTAATTACTGAAAAATACAATTTTTCAACAAAAAATGGAAAAGTAGTATATTCAGATGATAAACTTAACTTTAAACAAATGAAAAATAAATTTTAAACAAAATTGTTTGATTTACCATTATAATTGAGTTTTAAAACGAAAATATGAAATTTTAAGCAAAAATTTGAGTTGCAATGAAAAAACTAAATTCTCTAAAAACCCAAAAATTACCTATAACCATAATGACACAGTTATATTTTCAGTGAAGAAAATTAATTTGAAACTAAAAAAAAAAAAAAAAAAAAATTTTGAGCAAAATAGTTCAATATTCAACAAAAGAGTTGTGTTGCTAACCAAAAAACAAATTTTTTAACGAAGAAGATTAATTTTCTACAAGAAACGATAAATTATCAACAAAAAACATG
>CAKNXH010056388.1:0-32934 GCA_932178445.1 Andricus quercusramuli
TCCCCCCTATTGCTGTACGTAATTCATGGTTTCCAGAAATAATAAAATATGGGACTTGAAACTAGTGGGAATTAGTTGTATTTAAGATAATGCGTGCTGTGCAGGGAGAAAACTTCATTTTCAAAATTCTAGGATTTTTCTTCTACCAATTTTTTTTCTTTAACCATTAACATTCAAATCCCATTTACATACATATGCAAATCAAAAATTTTGAAATTTATTTCTTTTAAACAGAAAAAGTGACTTTTCTACGATAAGAGACGACTTCTTAAGAAAATACTTAATTTTCTACAAAATAATTAAATTCTCTACAAAACAATTGAATTTTCAAAGAAATAGTTCAATTTTCAACCTTAAAAGAAAATTCGTAACAAAAAAGTTTAATAGTTGATAGTTCAACCTAGAAGGATGAAATGAAATTGAAAAAAAATTAATTTCAAAATCAAAAAGACGAATTTTCAACAAATAAAAAGATTTCTCAGTGATGAAAGAAAAAAAAGTTCACCTGAATTGTTGATCCTGAAAGCCAAAAGATGAATTTTCTGTAAAAACATTGAATTTTCAACCAGTAAAATAGGAATTTTCAGAAAAAGAATTCATTTTCAACAAAATAGTTAAATTTTTAACCAAAGAGGTAAAGCTTCATTAAAAACAAATTCAACAGAATAGTTCAACTTTTACCCACGCAGTTAAATTTTCAATTATAAAAAATCAGTTCTCAACTAAATAGTCAAACTTTAACCAAAGAGAAGAGTTTTCAAATAAAAATATGAATCTTCAACAAAAAAATTATTTTTTAACAAAGTGGTTCAAAAAAAATTTTCAAAAAAAACTGTTTAAATAAGAAGTGCATTTTCTCAGAAGGTATTTGAATTTTCAACCCAAAAAGACGATTTTTCGATAATAACAGTTAAATTTTCATACAGAAAGGATGCCTTTTTAAAACAATTATTTAATTTGTACTCCAACAGTTGCATTTTCATCAAAGAAAGATCAATTTTCTGCTAAAACAGATGACTTTTTAAATCAGAAAGACAAATATTAAAAAATATAGTTGAATTTTCATCGAAAAAATATTTAAATTAATTTTTCTACACAAAATGTGAATTTTTCTCAAAAGATAAATTTTCTACGAAATAGTTGAATTTTCAACCAAACAGTTGCATTCTTATCAAAAAAAGATTAATTTTCTGCTCAGATAGATGAATTTTTTAATAAAAAATATACATTTTCCAAAAAGTAGTTGGATTTTTATCCAAAAAACATTTAAATTTATTTTTCAACACCAAAATATGAATTTCTGTCAAAAAGTAAATTTTCTACGAAATAGTGGAATTCTCAAGCAAAAAGATTAATTTATGAACAAAACTGTTGCATTTTCAAACAAATAATAAAATTTACAACTAAAAAGATCATTTTCAGGAAGAAGCAACTGCAAAAAAAGGAAATATAAATACAAGAAAATAAATTACTAAGAAGAATGTTATATCAGGATTACCGCAAAACTTAATTTTTAAAATTCTTCAATTTTTCCCTAACCACCTTTTCATTTTCCCTGACCATTAATATTCAAAAACTAGAATATTACATTTGTAACATTTTGAACCTAGAATTTTTTATAAGCGGAATAAAATAATTTCAAATAAAAGTTGAAAATTTTCAAATAAAAAAAAAATTGTTGTTGGCTAGGTTCCTTTTTTCACTCACCAGTTTTCTTTGGTGCGTAAAGTTTAATTCATATTAAATTTCTGTACAATTTCTGCGAGATACTTATTTAATTTCCGAATTTCCGAAAGTTACGTACATGAATGAAGACCCCCCCCCCCCCTTCAGTAACAAATCGTAAGAAAATCTTTTGACCCCTCCCTCCCCCTTAAGCTGTTACGTAATTTAGGTACGGTCCCAAATAAAATAGTTTGAAGAATGAATCAATGAATTTTTTAAGTGTTGAAAATTCTATCATTTTTGAACAATTTGAACTTGAAAACAGTACAATTTAGTGATTATAAGTTGTTTCTTGAAAATCTTAAATGAAAAATATCATTTACAAATGAAAAATTTAAAAAAATGAAACAATGAAAACTTTAAAATAATGAATATATTAATTGAAATGTTTTTGAAAATTAAAAAAAGATTTTGAAGTTTCAATCGGATGCATACATTTAATTAATTACGTAAGGCATTCAAATTGAAATAGTTCAATTTTTAACGTAAAAATCTATAAATTATTTAATTATAAGCAGATTCAGAATCGTCTTATAAAATCAATTTTATTATAATTCTATTGTTAAGAGTCGTACTACAGTTCAATTTTAAAAATAAATACTTAATTTATATTTACAGTTTATCAACTTAACATTTTGCTTGTTTTCTTTTTTTTTGTCGAAGTTAACCCGTACCACCGAGCCTTTGAAATTAACATGGGGTTTTAAATGGGAAAAGCTTGATTTAGAAAAAAAATGGGAAAAAGAGCTACTTGTTATAAAATTTTTGTGAATTGTTATTATGCTTGGAAAGTGACCCCAAAAAATGCAAAATAGCAGTTCTCTATTAAATTCATACTAAAAACGGTGTTCTTCGGATTTTCTTCACAAGAATTATTTTTAATTAATAAGGGACGAGTTTCCAAGTATTTTGAAAATAAGTTTTTATTATTCAAACAATAATTATTTGTTTATTCAAATCCGGCAAAATATGCCGGATATGTCAATAGAGAGAAAATCTACAGTTTATTATTATTAAAGTAGGGTTATTGTTACATTGTTAGATTAGGATTATTATCCTATTGGAAAATAACTGTCCAGAAACTTTTGCACGACATTATATATAAGAGAAAATAAATTTTTATACTCCCACATGTGCGTGAGTTATTATTTGCTTCATGTAAGATTTCAATTTCAGTCAACGTTTACCGACGATGTTTATACATAAATCTGTCTTGGGTCATAGTTTAGGACGCACGTGATTTATTTTTTAAAGATGCGGAACCTTACAAATTCAATAGCGTAAATTTAATAGTTTCTATATTTTTTTTAATAATTAAAGAGCTTTAATTTTTTTTTCTTTAATTGGAGCCTTTTAAGTAATTATTTCATGGATTCCAAGTTTGTTTCTTCAATTTATAAACTTTTTAGTTTGAAATTTTTGTTCACCTAAATCAAATTTCAAGATTGTGGTGCGCATTTTTAAAGATCACAGGTTTCTGTTTGAAAAATTACTCGTAGCTTCAAAAAACAGGGGAAAAATGGCCAAAATTCTGAAATATAGAGATTATAGGGGATTTTCAGGAATAAATGGAAAAAGGAGTAATAGGGAACTGTGATCATGCAGCAACCTACTACTGCAAAATAAATTAGAATGACCCAATGACAAGCTTACTTAAATTTCAAACCTTCAAAATTGAAAATTGAATTTTTTTTAATAATCACGTTAGGTAATTAAAGATGAAAATACTAAATTCGTGTAACTTTAAAATGTCTACCTTGAAGTCTTTGTGAAATCTTTTGAAATATTTATGAAATCTTTCTTAAATCTTTGTTTGGAAAATCTTTTGTACTCGTTGAAACCATTGAATTATTTTAAATTTTTTGAAATCTTCTAAAATGTCTTGAAACCTCTTCAAATCGTTTCAAATTTTCAAAAAATTTTGAAATCTTTGAAATCTGGTGTACTGTACCATTTTTCAAATCTTTGAGATCCTTTATATCTTTAAAGTTTTAAAAAGTTTATGAATGAACATTCGTGAAATCTTTGAGGAATGTTAAAAATATTTAAAATATTTTGAAATGTTTGAAATATTTTAAAATCTTTAGAAATATTTTGTAACGTTTTAAAATCTGGTGTACACTCAAAAACCGAGTGGTCAACCCATAAAAAAATCCGTTGTATGGCCATGGCTTATCCTAATTCTGAAACTGAATTAACATCGAATATTTAAACTAATGGTTTTTATAATTTCTAAGTTGAACACCACAATAAAGTTTATACTTCAATATTCTATATTGAGGAGAAGAAATAAAAAACTTGTAGAATTATTCACAATAATAATGTCTGTTCTTTGCAATCTATAAAATAATTGGTACAGTCTACAAAAATTGCCTTGAAATCTCTTTATTTATTCTTAGTAAACAAAAGATAAATTATATCTTGATGAATAAAAAACTTTTCAGTAGCAAGATTTTTTCCAAACGAGATATTTCTTTCATAATAGGCTAAAAGACTTAAATTACTCTTCGAATTTCAATAAAATTACTGTTTGAAGAGTAAAAAAACATAATAATTAAAATTCGAGGTTCTCGTTTAAAAAAAAAATCAAGGAGAATTCCAGGTTTTCAAGGTTTTCAAGGTCGCTAGACACCCTGTATTAGCTTTATGCGGGCTAAACCATTTTTTAGTCCGGGAGAATTCTTTTTTCCTAAAAATGTATTTTTTGAATTTTTCTCGTAAACGATCAAAGATATCGCAAAAGGACAAAAGGCTTTTTTAGCAGAACTTTTTTAGACGAGCCTATCCACAAAATTTGTTAAGTGTCTGTGGTACACTTGTCGGGCACTAAGGGTTTAATATAGAAATTATAAAAATTCTTACTTACAATAAAGAATTAATATTCTAAGAACACAATCCCCCGGTGCCCCGAGTTTGGGACTTGAGTGCATAGTGCGACGATGCCGCTCCACTCATGTCAACACTGTCAACACTCGTCACTTTCATTTTCACTTCGTTTGACTTCGATTTATTTTGTTATTGATCGTGCTTGTTCTGCGGACCGTATATCTGAAGTTATACGCTCTTGATAAACGTATCTCTTGTTTTTTTAAATCCGTAAACAGTGTGAAAATTGTGCCATGAACCTACAATTTTCTAAAATATATTTAAAAGTATTCAAGTTAATAAAGAAAAATAATTTCATATAAAGGATTAGGATCGATTTACGAAATGTAACTACTATTTTCATTTGAAAGAATTCATTCTGATGAAATAGAAACTGAGATGCCCGGGAACTAAAGGATATTAGATATCTCAGATACGTAACCCGCTTGACAGCATTAAAAAGTATTCACAAAAATATTATCGCCGCTGGGTACAGAGAAGGATTCATTCAAGACATAACCCATTTCGCTGAGGAGATTCATAACGTGTGGACAAAAAGGGGATTTAAAAGTATTCACTAATTGTAGAGTCACCATTGGATGATGGAAATTTTCCAATACTTTTTTATGCAACCCTTCTTACCGGGTTGACAGATGATCCTCATTTCGAGCCTATTTCAATCCACAAATCGACCTTATTTTATTGGATTGGCGGATCAAACTGAAGTGGGATTGTTTTGTTGCGTGAACTGTTTTAATACCGAATTATGGTCTAAATCGAATCCTAGTTTTTACAGTGAAGCTTTGATAAAACTTCTTGAGAAGATTGCTGGACTTTTGCCTACTGTACAATCCTTTTTTCATCTGTAGTCATATTAACAACAGCGCCGCTTATCATATTTATTTTTATTCGCGAATTATGTTCATCTTTCCTGTAAATTCCACGAAGAGTCCCACTATCATCCAATATTGCAAAAATGTAATCATTGAATGCTGATAATACGATATATTCTCGGGATGGCACGGACACACATCTATTTGCTTCTGCTAGAAATGTAATTGGCATAACGGCAGGTATAACGTATCTTCGAAATTCAAATTGCTGGTTTCGATTTGTGCGAGGAATAAGCCGAACATATCCAAGGTCTTCTCTTGTACATCCAAATACTCGATCTGAAGGAAGGCTGCGCAGAAGAGAAATGGATCTGGCATAACGTGGAGGCTCCTGAGTAGATGTGCGGTCAGTTGAATGTTGTCTGGCAGAAGAAGAACCAGGATTTCGTTCGCCATTAGGACTCCTGCTGGCAGGCGACCTTGACCTGCCACGAAAAGGAGCCTCCTCTGGAGAAATCCGGTCAGGCAAATGTTGTTGTCGAGCAGCAGAAGAAGAAGAAGGCTTAGGATTACGTTCGCTATTAGGTTTCTCGTCGGGCTGAGAACTGCATTCTGCAAGTGGAAATAGAAGATTCATTTTTTTCAGCACATTTATGTCTAATATCTTTAGGTGGATTCAATGTTGCTTTGCAGAAAGCATCTTTCTGTTGCTTCAATAAAAATTATGAGAAATAATTCTCAATTATAAGGAGGATATGTATCGCCGAAATTACTGTGGGTTAAAATAAAGGTAGGAATCATAAGATTATTTATCATAGCGTGCTACGCACCAGTTGATAGCGATTCGAGGGAAGTTAAGGACGCCTTCTGGGACACTTTCAATGATACAATAAGTACTTGCGATCAAAGTGGAAAAATAATTTTTTTAGGAGATATGAACGGATGGGTCGGCGTCCAACGTCAGGATACAGCTACAGGAGAGGTGCTGGGTAATTCTGGGGACCCAACAAGAAAAAATTATAACGGGGAAAAATTAATTAGCTTATGCTTAGAGAAGGGCCTATTTATTACAAATACTTGGTTTCGAAATAAAATGATCCACACTTACACCTGGTGTGAAGGAAATAACCGCAGTATAATTGACTTCGTTATTGCAGATGAAAGACTGAGAGAACTAGTTACAGATACAAGAGTCATGAGGGGGGCCGAATGCAATACTGATCATTACCTTTTAGTCTCCAAAATGAACTTGAGCGGGGATGGAGAAGAAAGAGAACCAAACAAACGAAACAAACGCGAATAAAGGCCGAAAATTTACAAAAACCAGAAGTACGAATAGATTTTCAGAATAAGATAAACGAACGCATAGATAAGGCAATTTGGGAGCCGCTCAAAAGCAATAAAGATATAGAGGGCGCGTGGACTTTATTACGGGATACCATTGTTGAGACTGCGATTGAAGTGTGTGGTACGGCGATGGTAGGAAGAAAGTCTGGCGAGGCGTGGTGGAACGATGAAATTAAGGCAGCTCAAAAAGAAAATAAAGAAGCGCACATTAAAACTTTGAACATGACAGGTCTTAGTGATGAGGAGATAAATGGACTCAAAAATGATTACAGACACAAAAAGAGGAAAGTTAAACGAGTAGTCAAAGAGAGTAAAGAGAAAACCAGAATAGAAGAAGAAAACAAAATACAAAACTCTTTTGACGGAATTATGAAACTATTATATAAACAGATGAAGGAAAGTAAAACTACAGAGTTTGTCAGCATGAGAAACAGCAAAGGGGAAATACAATATGATATAGACGGGATAGTAGACGCTGTGAAAGACTCTTTTAAAGAACTATTAGGAGGTGAAGATATGGGACGAAAAAAAATGCGGCATAGGAAATAATGCACTAGAAAACACAATTGAAAAAGTCTGTGTCACTGAGGTCAGAGATATAATTAAGAACTTAAAAAACGGTAAGGCTGCTGCTTTGGAAGAGTTTAGATGCATCGAAAAAGAATTTAGACAATTTTAAGGGTCATTGTTTTATCTTGAAGGATTTCACAAAATATTAATATCTTCAAAACTTCTGGAATTCCTAAATATCTTTTAATATGATTCGAATTTTTACTACAATTATTTCTAAATTCCGAAAATTTGAAATTTTTTTATTTTCTTGAAACCATTCATAATTCTCAAAAAGCTTAGAAACTTTTTTTTCGAAATCGTCAAAAATCTACATTTTGCTTTACATTTTTTTTAATTACTTAGCATTTGAAATTATTTTTGAAATTTTAAAAATTGAAAGATTTTGCTTTAAAATCTGCTTCACTCTTCATCGAAATTTTAGGAAATCATTTGAAATATGTTTCAGTCTGCTTCAATTTTCAAAATAAAAAATAATTTAAAATTGTACCCTGAATCGAAACAACATTTTTTTTATTCTCTTGTAACCCTTCAAAATTCTTAAAAAGTTGTTGTATTTTTTTTCGAAATCTTCAAATCTCTGCATTTTGTTCATAGCTCTACATTTTTTTCAAATTTGTTTCAAAGCTTTTTAGATCAATTTTTTAAAATTTTTTCAAAACTTCCAGACCTTCGAAATATCTTTTAAAATTATTCGATATTCCTAAATTTTTTTCAAAATTCTGCATAAACTTCTAAACCTTCTAAATACATTTTTAATTGATTTGAATTTTTACTAAAATTTAAAGAAAATTTTTTGATTCTCTTGAAACCTTTCAAAATTCAAAAGCTTCTTCTTTTCAATATCTTCGAAAATATATATTTTTCTTTCAAATTGTTTTAAATTAAAAATTTTTAATCTTTTTAAAACTTCTAGACTTTGTAAATTTTTCAAAAAATGATACATTTTCCTCAAAAAAAAAATGCTGTTTAAACATCTAATCCCTCTAAATATCCTTTTAAATCATTGGAATTTTTCCTAAAAGTTAAAAAAAATCTGCGTAATTAAAAATATTGTCGTAAAATCTTTCGACTTTTTTTTTTAAATTTGTCCAATGTTCCAATTTGCTGAGGGTGTTTAATAAATCTTTTTTGATTCTTGTGAAACCCTTTGAAAGCCTTAAGAAGCTTCTTTTTGTCAAAATCTTTGAAAATCTTTATTTCGATTAAAATTGTTTCTTTTCAAATGAATGAAGTTTTTCCTAAAATTAAAAAAAAAATTCTGCATAATTAGAAATATTGCCGTAAAATCTTCAAGCTTCTTTTCTGAATATTTTTAAAATGTTCAAAATTGCCAAGGAATCTTAAGAATTTTCTTTGTTCTGAAACCTTGTAAAATTCTTCAAAAGCTCCTTCTTTTGAAAAAAGTTCGAAAATCGACATTCTATTAAAAATTTTTTTAAATTGTTTCAAGTAAAAGAAATTTATTCTTTTCAAAATTTGTAGACCTTCTAAATGTCTTTTAATATGATTCAATATTTTTCTAAAATTCTACATAAATTTTTAAACCTTCTAAATATCTTTCAAATTAATTAAAATTTTTCCTAAAATTTAAAAAAGATTCTGCATAATTAAAAATATTGACGTAAAATCTTCGGGCTTCTTTTTCAAATGTTTTTAAATGTTTTGAAATATCCGCTCAAAATTAATTTTTAAAAATAAAAATGCATTAAAAAATGTTCCCAAAAGTCTTGAGGAATTTTTTTTCATTCTTTCCATTAGAGAAGTTTTTCTACGATCAAAAAATAAATTCTTCATTTTCACTGGTTATTCAAAATTAAAGAAATTATTCAATTACTGTGGTATCGATTTCAGAGTTTTATTTTTATTTATTTTTAATTTAAAGTACAATTTTGAACTTTTTAATTTCAAATTGTTTGTTAAACTATAATTAATCATTTTTTACTGAAAAATATAATTTCCGTCAAAAAAAAAAATTACTGACCTTTTCACCTTTCCAAATTAAAGAATTTTAAATATCGTGAATCATTAAGTTTAATCATTCTAAAAACGTTGAAAATTATATGCTTTCCAATTTTAAAGTTTTAAAATTATTTAATCCAAATTTGAAGTGTTAAAAATTAAACGATTCCAAACTTTATTTAAAGATTAAAGCATTCGTAAATTAGGATTTCGAACGAAGTTGATGAAAAGAATTAATTTTCAAATAGTCTTTTTATATTTTATAATATTTATATAACAATATTTATAATAATAACAATAATAATAAATATTTTATAAAATTATATAAAAAAACATTAATTTTTTAAAAATAATTGTATAAGATTTCAAACAGCCGAGGATGATTGTGTGCACTCGATGGTCCTGGCTGAACTCGGGAGATGGTTTTTTTGCAGTTTCCCTCTCCCCTGGCCAAACATCCAGACAAATGCGAGTACTTCTGATAAAGTCGGATGTAGCGGGTTATCACTATTTGTGATTAAATTCATACACATATCCACATACTCTGCACAGATTGTCCTCTTCATCCATCCAATACCTACAAGCTCTGACTCCTTCCACCATTCTAACCCGTATCACCCTATACCATCTGTCTTCCTTTTTCATCTTTTGCCAATATTCTGGTTCCGTCAACTCTTTGACCATCATATACCATCTATTGTACCTCGAATCCATAATCTTTCTCCATCTCTCTTCTCCTTGCCTTACTAATAGCTCTAATTCTATGTTCTGCCAATCCAGAACCCCTTCTTGTATATCACAAGCCCCCCTCATTTTTTTTCTTTCTTCCTCCCATTTCGAATTTCTCAAATTTCCTCTCTTCTCCTTGTTCCGAACTTCGTCCAAGCATACTTGTGCTATTCTACTCCCCTCTCCCCTTTTCAGCTTCTCTTCAAACCTCCAGGCTCTCTTAATTTGTCTCGTTACCATTTTCTCCCTTCCTAGTTCTTCCCTCAACATGTATCCTGGGCAACTCCAGCTAACCCCCATTACCCATCTCAGAAATCTCTCATGCATGTTTTCCACTTTCCTATGTTCCTTCCATCCCCAGACCTCCACTCCGTAAAACAACACCGCCCAAACCAACGCATCAAACAACCAGACCCTCATTCTGCAATCGTCCTTGACCCTTCTCTTTCCTATACCCCATACTTGGCCCATTACTTTGCTGGCGCATTCGATTCTTTTCCTCACCTTCACCTCGTTTCCTCCTCCTGCCTCAAACCAAAAACCTAAGTAACAGAACTCCTCCACACTTTCTACTGTTTGTCCGTTTATCTTCCAAACGTAACCTATTTTGGTCTTTCTACTTCTGAAGCACATCACCTTGGTCTTCCCTACGTTTACCGTCAGTTCTTTTGCTCCCACATACTCTTCGAAAATTCTTATCATTAGGTTCATCCTCTTCTCATCGTCTGCTAATAGAACTACGTCGTCCGCGTATGCTAGAGAGTATAGTTTGCTATTACCCAGAATCGTTCCCCAATTCTCCATTCCATCCTCTCCTGTAGCCTTGTCTATTTTTAGTCTATCTATCGCCTCATTCAGTTCTTCTCTTTTTATTTCGTTCGCTTCCTCGATTTCTCCCTGGACTGTGTTTCTATTTTCCTTTTTGATCCAATTTTGTTCTCCCCCTAGCAGACCCTTGGAATAATCCGTCCATTCATCCATTTCTATTTCTTCATTCACGCCCTTCCTTCCTCCTGTTTCCCTGTTTATCACATCCCTGACCCTACCTTCTTTGATTGCTTTTTGTACTTCTTCCTTGTATTTCTCCTTTCCCCTTTGCTTTTTCCCTTCCAGCATCCTCTCATGTTCTCTTTTTCTCCTGTTGTACTCCGCCTTGTCTATTTCTCCTTTCCTCTATTTTCTTACATACTCTTTAATTCTCTCCTTACTCTCCCTGCATTCCTCGTCTCACCAGCCTCTCTTTCCCTCTTCTCTTCCTTCTTTTGTACCTATCTCATCCCTCACCTTCCCAGTCGACCCTTCCAACCTTTCAATTAACGATTCTACTCCCTCCTCCTTTTCATATCTAACATTCTCCTTTTCCATTTTCTGTTCAAACACTTTTAATTTATCTACCTCCCAGACTCCTATTTTCGTGTTCCTTCCCCCCCCCCCCTCTTTCCTTTCTCCCTCCGCAGCGCTTATGGACGCCACCTTTCAGTGTAGCTATTACTGGGAAGTGTTCGCACCCTATCTTATTCCCCACATTCATACTGCATATCATATTCCTCATTCTTTCTCCCGCCAGGATGTAGTCTATTACTGTTTCTCCCTTACCTATAAATGTAATCTCTCCTTTCTCATCTCCTTTCATGTTGCCATTACATATAAACCATTACATATAAACCTTAGTTCTTCAAGCCTGACACATTCCAGAAAGCTATTTTCACTTTTTTCTCCTCCCTTCCCTCCCCTATCCTCCTCACGACTGAGTCGTGCGAGGACCCCGACCATTCGGGTGCTCGCCCGAAACGGCAGCGGCCGAACTGGTGGGGTGCCCGCCCGAATGGCTGGGGAGCTTGCACGAATGATTCGGGAGATTCGAGTCGTCAAGTATTTCAACTTTCAACCAAGTAGTTAAATTTTCAACTAAAAACGATGAATTTTGAACCAAATAGTTAAATTTTCAATCAAAAGAAGGAATTCGCCAGCAAAAAAATTGATGCTCTACTAGAAAACAAGAGTTTTTAATAAAATACATTAATTTGCAACAAAATTTCGAAGTTTAAAGCCAAAAGGACGAATTATCTAAAAGCGGTGGAATTTTCAGCCCAAAAGTATGATTTTTGAATGAAAAGGTTAATTTTTTACAAAAAGGTAAATTTTCATAAAAATAGTTTCATTTTTAGTAGAAAATTTAATTTTAAACCGAATAGTTTAATTTTCTATTAAATTATTTAATCCTTAACCAAACCAGATTACTTTAGACCCAGAAGTATTTTTAATGAAACAGAATGAATTTTGAACCAACAAGATCAATTTTCGACCAAAAAGATGAATTTTTAACAAAATACATGAATTTTGAAATTGAAAAAAAAGATGAATTTTCGAATAAAATGAATAATCTTGCAAAAAATGAATTTTCAATAAAAGAATTCAACCCAAAAGTTGATTTTGTCAACCTAAAAAATTAATTTTCTAAAAATGGAATAGTTAAATTTCCAACCAAGAAGATGAATCTGCAACACAAAATTTCTGACCAGAAAAGATGACTTTTTAACAAATTAGTTACATTTTCAACAAAATAATAAAATTGTCAACAATATTCCGAACCAAAAATATAATAGTAGCCTTTTTAATCATAAGTAGTTGATTTTTCTTACAGGGTTCTATTAATTAACTTCGAATTTAAGCGAAAAAACGAGAAAAATTGAAGAAAGGTTATATTTTTTATTATTTACGCATAGTTGGGATGACTGCAAAATCCCAAAAAATAAAATTCCCGATACTGTAAAATTCCCAAATTAGAAAATTCACGAATAATAAAAATCCCGAATTGAAAAATTCACGATTAACAAAAATCCCGAGCTATGAAATTTCCGAATAATAAAATTCCCAAACAATGAAATCCCCGAAAAGTTTATAATATTACCAAATTGGACAATTTTCGAATAATGAAATTCCTAATAGTTTATAATATTACCGAATTTGAAAATTCCCGGATAATAAAGTTCCCGACAGAAAATTGACGAATTATAAAATATCCGAAATAGAAAATTCCCGAATTATAAAATTTCTGAATTTAAAGAATTAAAAAAAATTATTTATAAAATTATTCAAATTATTACAATTTTTATAAATTGAGAAAATATAATTGTTAATATTCGGGAATTTTCTAGTTCGGATATTCTATAATTCAGCAGTTTTCTGTCGGGAAAAATAAAATTTTTTTAAATAAAATACAATAATATAACAATAAATTCTGGAATACCAAAATCAAGATCAACATAATATTTTCTAAGACATATTTAAGCAATATTTTCAACAAAACAGTTAACTATTGTACCAGAGAGATGAAGGTTCAACTTAAATAATAAATCTTCATCTAGAATACTTGGATTTCCCTTTAAAAAATTAATTGTCAAAAAAAAAATGAATGGTTAACGAAAAAAAAACAAATATTCCAAAAAATAGTTAAGTTTTCAACCAGAGAGATGAATTTGTAACTGAAATGGTGAATCATTAACAAAAAAAATAAATCATCGACCAAAAATTGAATTTCTAAAAAATGAGTTAAATTTTCGACCAAAAAGATGAATTATTAAGCAAAAAGATTTCTTTTCTACCAGAAACGACAGATTGTCGACAAAATACATGAATTTTCTACCAAATATTTAAATATTCAACGAAAAAGATACATTTTCGTCTAAAATTATGAATCTTCAACTAGAATAATTGAACTTTTAGTTAAAAAATTAATTGTAAAAAAAAAATGAATTTTCAACAAAATAGTTAAATTTTCAACCAAAGAGATGAATTTCTAACTCAATTGATGAATCATCAACCAAAATTTTGAATCTTTAACAAAAGAGTTAAATTTTCAATCAAATAATAGTGTTTGAGTTCTGATGGTATCTAGCAGGACAGCCTCGTGAAGGAAGAGAGTCACTTGTTCGTTTTAACTGTTATTTATTGCTCACAACTTGTTATTATAAATCAAACCGTTTACACTAATTCACACTGGACTAGTTCACACTGAATACTAATTGAACACTAGCTTGCACTGGGCTTACAAATGATAACTGCGCGCTGGGCTTCCTTCTCTCTTCCAGTTGTTCTCGACATCAGATCGCAACGTCGGCTTTCGGCCGCCTCGCGCCAGAAAAGAGCGCGGCAAAATCTGAATTCTCGTACATCTTTCAACACCGCCCGCCTCGTTCAGTGAACGATCTTTATTGCTGATTCTGCCCACCTCGGCCTGGATAGGGAGGTGATGAAACTTCAGGAGCCGCCCGCCGTGACGGCGAAGTTGAAGGCTGGTTCGTCGGTGGCGCTGAAGCAGGCTCTTCGGTGATGAGCAGAAATGTCAGTTTTACGATAGATCGGATATAAACACCGTGTTCGGTTTTCACTGTTGCCTTTCTCACCAGGCCGTCGCGCACGGGATGGACTGCTATAACGCGTCCCAGAGGCCAGCGTCCGTTCGTACGTAGAAGCGAGGCGTCTAAAATTAACACCAAGCTGCCAACTTGAATGTTGTCTCGGGGATGGATCCATTTGTGTCTCTGCTGCAGAGTGTTCAGGTATTCACGGCTCCACTGCTGCCAAAATTTGGCTCGCATTGCTTTCACTAGCTGCCAATGCTGAAGATGGTCCATACGCTCCTCATGGATTGGCAGTTCGGGAACGGTGAGCAAGAAATCACCCAATAGTAAGTGACCGGGAGTGCAAGTACGAAGATCGTCGATGTCGCCAGAGATCGGCCCAAGAGGTCGAGAGTTTAGCACTACCTCGATGCTTACCAACAGAGTTGTGAATTCTTCGTAGGTGAGATGTCTCGATCCGATTGTCTTCTTTAGATGAGTCTTGAATGAACGCACAGCCGCCTCCCACAAACCCCCGAAATGTGGCGCCGACGGCGGTATAAAATTCGAAGAAATGCCTTCCTCAACCAAACGAGTCGTCACTTGGTTCCAATTCAGTGCCTCTTGGTGTAGCGCTTCTTTAAGCTCAATATCAGCACGGTGAAAGTTGGTTGCGTTATCGCTCCAAAACTCAGCGGGTCTTACGTGACGGCCGCAGAAACGTGTCACAGCACCCATAAGACTCTCAGTCGAGAGATCTCCAACTGGCTCAGGATGAATGTTTTTCGAAGCCATGCAGACAAAGGCAGCAACGTAGATCTTTGTGGTGCGAACTCGTCGGCCTTTCCTAGGCAGCACATGAAATGGCCCAGCATAGTCGACTCCTGTTCGAGTGAAGGCCCGAGAAGGCGTAACTCGTCCGGGGGCGAGATTCGCCATCAATTGTGTCGCAGGAGACGATCGGTGTCGAACGCAGACAACACATTTTGATATAAAGTGCCGGATCCTGCGCTTTCCTCCGATGATCCATGCTCGCTGTAGCACGTAGGAGTACGTTGAACGAAACCCTCCGTGAAAAGAGCGCGGGCGTGAGCCCATCCGATAATGAGTTCGGCGAGATGACAAGCTCCGTCCAAAATTGGAGGGTGCTCCACATGATAAGGCAACGAGGAATGCTCAAGTCGGCCTCCAACTCTCAGAATTCCACTCGGACAAACAAGGGGGGCGAGCATTCTTAGCGGACCTCTCGGCAGCGGATCTGATCTTCCGTCTAGTTGCATCTGTTTCAATGAATTAATCTCACTATTGAAAGTTTCTCTCTGAGCGAAACTGATGCAGGACTCTAGTGCCGTGTGAATTTCTTTCGGTGTTATTGGGTCCAGGATCTCAGCCGTAGGTTCGCGATTCAATCTTTGTCGAACCCACCTCCGAAGCCGTGTTAAGAATCTCAGGAGTCGACCGAGATCGGAGAACTTTGATATATGGTCTGACATTTCTTGATTGACGGTGCACGCCAAGACGATGGATTGGTCGTTTTCACCGAAATTGTTAGTCTGTCCGTCCTGCTGATCGCATGGCCATTGTGATGCAGGGCTCGCTAACCGATTAAAGCCGATTAAAGCAGCTCGTAGTTCGAGATGGGGGATCGTCATCCTGGGCATTTCTTTCTCCGAAGGTCGCAGGCTGCGGATTGGAGCCAATTTGGTTTTTGCCACTAGCAAGTTCACTACGCCAGTGTCGTCAGTTGTTGAGGTTCGTGAGTAGACCACCGAAGCCATGGCTCGTCTGCTTGCATCCGAAAAAACGTGAATTGCTGTGTTGTTTGGTGTCGGGCCTGTGGAGATCCATCTGGGAAGGGAGATCTCGCCGAACGCGGCAGAGCTCTCGCAAGTAGATTCCCATCTTCGACTCATAGACGATGGCAGCGGCTCATCCCAGTCTAAGCCAGCTCTCCATAAGTCTTGAATAAGGAGTTTTACCATCAGTGTAGCCGGGGCAAGCCAACCACATGGATCAAAGATTGATGCCAATGACGACAGTATTCTGCGCTTGCTTTGCTGATCTGTAAAGGTGCAAGGGCGTTCAAGTCCTAGTGTATCCTCCTGTGGACACCACGCAATCCCCAGCTCACGAACAGGATTATCGGCGGAGAAACTGATCCATGTTGGCCGAAGACAGTCACTAGCATCCAGATTTTTTAGCAGCTCAGGTTGATTTGATACCCATTTCTTTAAACGCAAACCTCCGGCCTTCATCAATTTAATGAGATGATCCTGTAGCCGAAGAGCGTCTTCCACCTCGTGAGCTCCTGTGAGGATGTCATCGACATATCTGTCCTTCAGCAATGCCTCCTTAGCTTCCGAGTAGTCCTTCCCTTTGTCGTTACACAGATGCTGTATTGTTCGGAGTGAGAGATAGAGCGCGCACGACGTTCCATAGGTGACTGTCGGAAGTTGGATGTGACGAACTGGTTCTTCTTCGCTCGAGCTCCACAATATGCGTTGTAGGTCTACGTCTCTCTCGTCGAGCCATATTCCTCGAAACATCATTTGGACGTCCGTGGCGAATCCGACTCTACGCGTTCTCCAGCGCAATAACACCACCCAAACCTCTGTTTGCAGCTTCGGACCACAGTGCAACATGTCGTTGAGGCTCCATCCCGAAGATGTGGGTCGAGAAGCGTCGAAAACCACTCTCAGGCGGTCACCATCGTCGCCGTGCTGCCATATGCCTTGATGTGGAATGTAGTTCACGATGCGGTCAGTTAGGCGTAGCTCCTCTTCGGTTGTAACTCTCATGTGACCGAGGGTTAAGTAGTCGCACATAAACTTCCTATATGCAGCTGCAAAGCGAGCATCTCTTTTCATTCTTCGGTTAAGTCTCGCTAGTGTAGGGCGAGCGCTGGCCTCGCTGTTTCCCAGCTTACTCATTGCATCGTCCATCAGTGGCAGGCGAACGATGTACTTCCCATCCAAGTCGCGGCGGTGCTCAGCGAAGATCTTCTCGCAGGCCTCGTGTAGTTCTGATTTGCGCTGTATGGTAGGCACGTCTTCCATTTCCCAAAATCGATGAATAGATTCATTGAGCTGTCGGTGCCGCGGAGGGTCGACGACCTCATTGAGTGACAACAGACATTTGCCTTTGCTTTTGACATGTTTCTTGCTGACACGACCAGAAATGGTCCAACCGACTGCCGTATTTTGGGCAAGGAGGTCTCCGCTTTGCATGCTTCCCGGCCTCATCAACTCCGGCAGTAGATCAGCTCCCAGCAGTAGCTCGATCGGTCTGGGGATGCCGAATTGCGGATCAGCAAGTCGCATGTCTTTCCACAACACAAGGTCATCATCGTCGATGGGAACAGCTGGAGTTGTAATACTCAGTCGTCGTAAGCACACAGCGGTGAACTCCACCGGTGACGAGTGATCTGGCAGATGAAGATGAAGTTGGGCCGTCCGGGTGGATCGCTGAACGACGTCGCCCCCCACGCCGATTATGCAGTTGTTGGTTTCCTCGGTGGTCGCTTTCAATCTTCGGACGACTTCTGCTGATACGAGTGTGAGTTCAGAGCAAGCATCCAACAAAGCTCGAGTTTCTGTGGGAGGTTGACTGAAGCTGCCCACCGAGAGGATTGCTGTGGGAAAGACGGCTGGTCAATCTAACCTGGGAGGATCTCTCTCTGTAGAGTCAGTTATCTCCACTCCAGTTGCTGCTGTGATCTTGGGCATTTTGCGCGGAATCTCTGAGTCCTGACCGGATCCGGGTCTCTTGACACCAGCTTCATGTAGTAAGGTGTGGTGGGACCCTCGACACTGCTGGCATGTTGACTGAGATGGGCATGATCTCACAGTATGCCCCGACCGTAAACAGCTAAAGCAAAGACGTACCTGGAAAGCTTTGTTTCGGCGTTCTCTTGGATCCAGCTTCATGAATTCTGCGCAACGACCTGTGTAGTGCTCGGCTTTGCACTGCGCGCAGCCGGTAGATGCAAAGCGAGTGGCATAAGTTCGCGAGCCACGCGAGCCACTGGGAGTTGGTCGAGACGTAGCTAGGTCACTCGATGAGCATGCACCAGTTGAGCGACAGCGGCTATTCAAAAACTTGCTCAACTCTTCAAATGACGGCAGCCTTTGTTCTAGCCTGGGAGGAACGGCGCCCCTCTGTACCTCTGTGTCCAGTCTCTCCAGTGTGTCCTCCCATGCGCGTCGAGTGATCGGATCCATGACCGATGTTCACAGGACAGTTGAGCGTCTTCAGCTGATCTCGATGACAACGAAGCGTGTCCAACAGTGTTTGCAGCATCTTTGTCGACTCCACCCGTAAAGGTTTGATGCTTCGTAAAGCATCAAGATGACCGTAGACTAACAGCCTTCGATGTTCGAAACGATTCTCAAGAATGCCCCATGCGATGCTGTAGTTGTCACCGGTGAACTGGATTGCGTCCAAGGCAGACTGTGTCTCGTCTTTGATCAGCGTTTTCAGGTAATACAGTTTTTCTACGTCGTTGAGGTTGTCATCGTTGTGAATTAATGCCTTGAAGAGGTCGCGAAAGGATTCCCATTCCTCCCTCCTTCCAGAAAATTCCGGTACATTGATACGTGGAAGTCGAGCATGCGAATGAGCCTGCCGCTCCGTTCCTCTGCTGTAGTCCATGGATTGAACGCTTCCTCCTTCCGTGAGTTGAGACCTTACGTCGTAGATTTTCGCCTTCCCCTTGATGTAGTTTCCTTCCACAGAGTTGTAAATTGATGCTCGATCGTAGCCGTCCTCCTCGTTTGCTGACATCAAGCCCAAATGGTTGCTTTGGAAGTCCATCCAATAAGACTCGAGCATCTCCATACAAACTCTGGCGACTCCTAGAGTCCACTCGGCTTCAGACGTTGTCAGGATCGTCTCGGAAAACGCATTTATAACCTCGCCCAATTCCTTCTGGATTGCCAGTAGACTTCCTCTGAAACTCAAACACACGTGTTACCTCGACGCTTTGCTGAGCGGAGTAAAATTAATTTGATCATCGTTTATGCACTCGCATTGTCACTTGACGCCTTTGTTATGCGGAGCAGTTACTGTTGGATCAATCGTGATATGTGTTTTGGTGTTTATTTGACATTTACGTACGCTCGTTTTTTGCTCGATGCACATGATCGTGCAGAGCTACGGAGAAGAAACTGGTCTCGATGCGCACGGGAGCGCAGAGCTCAAACAACAGTTTCGATACGCGTACTAGCGCAGAGTCCAAAAAAAAACGATATCGACTTTGATTCATAAAACCATATTTAAAGCCATGCTGTACAGTTACCACGTTGAGGGGGAGTGATGGCGATGCGCCTCGCGTACGTACGTGTCTGTGTCTTGCAATAATTTATTGTATATTTTTGCCGAACATTCTTTCACTTGTTATCCCTCGTGAAATCTCACAAAGAAAGGAGGAGATCCCAAAACATCACATTAGTATGAAGACAAACAAAGAGCAGGTCAAGTACGACCTTGAAGACGCAAACGAGGTTTAGAAAGTTGGGAGGGTTTAACGTGAAAAAAAAAAAAAATTGATTAGCATTTCGAACTCGAAAGTTCATTGCCTCACTACCCGATTCGGGTAGTGTTTCTAGGTGGATAAATACTACCAGTGTGGGTCCACCACACCCACGACGGGTCAACAACACGCAGTATTCCCGAACGGTCACCCATCCAAGTACTAACCGCGCCCAACACTGCTTAACTTCAGTGATCTAACGGGAACTGGTGTTTTCAGCGTGGTATCGCCGTTGACGGTATCGTGGTATCGGGTTTAACGTAAGAACGAATAAATAGAGATAGTGAGATAATTAAGGTAAATTATGGCACCTGAATAGCATAATGAAGTAAGGAATTAAAATCTTATTAAAACCTGCACATGCATCTAGCCCTATTGAAATGCATCACGAAAAATTCAGAAAGTACAGAAGCACCCTTGCACAAACAAGAGGATGCGTAGACACAAGGTCACTCCGGTGAAGCCACACAGATTCAACCTGAGAATATACATGTAAGCACCCATATACATATAAGCATCCATTCATTTATTTACTCACATTTGTTCTTCTATTTTCAATCGTGGTTTGATTATCCGGCTCGAAGGACCAAATCTTTGAGTTCTGATGGTATCTAGCAGGACAGCCTCGTGAAGGAAGAGAGTCACTTGTTCGTTTTAACTGTTATTTATTGCTCACAACTTGTTATTATAAATCAAACCGTTTACACTAATTCACACTGGACTAGTTCACACTGAATACTAATTGAACACTAGTTTACACTGGGCTTATAAATGATAACTGCGCGCTGAGACTCGGAGCGTCTGAACAACTAGGGAGCTGTATCGCTACTGGGCTTCCTTCTCTCTTCCAGTTGTTCTCGACATCAGATCGCAACGTCGGCTTTCGGCCGCCTCGCGCCAGAAAAGAGCGCGGCAAAGTCTGAATTCTCATACACCTTTCAACAAATAGAATTATTTGCCACAAAAGTTGAATTTTCAATCCACAAAGATGAACTATCAAAAAAACACTCGAATTTTGAAACCTAAAACAAATTACTGTTTAACAAAATTCTTGAATTTATTTTCTGACAAAAACGACAATTTTTGGACAAAATACATTAATTTTCAACCAAATAGTTGAATTTTCATCTCAAAAAGATGAATTTTCGATCAAATAGTTGAATGTTTAACTAAAAAGAATAATTTGTCAACAAAAAATGAAATATTTAAATTTTCAGTTAAAAAAGTTAATTTGCAATCAATTAATTGAATTTTGTACAAAAATAGTTGAATTTTCAACCCAAAAAGATGAACTATTAACAAAACAGTTGAATTTTCAGCCCTAAAACAAATTACTTTCTACCTAAATTCTTGAATTTTCAAGAAAGTAATTACTTTTTCGACAAAATAATAATAATAATCATTTGCAACCAAGCATAGATGATTTCCCAAGTAAAAGTATAATAGTAGACCTTTCAACCAAAAAGAATGATCTTTTAATCAAGAATATTTGCATTTTTAATTAAAGAGATTAAATTTTTAACAAAGGAGATGAATCTTAAACAAAATAATTTAATTTTAACCAAACAGTGAACTTTTTAATTCAAAAAGAATAATTCTCCACATAATATGGTTGAATTTTATTTTTCACCAAAGAGATGAATTTTCAACTAAAACGAAGAATCTTTAAAAAGAATAGTTCAATTCTCAGTTAAAAAAATTATTTTCAACAAAAAAAGTTGGATTTTCAACCAAGAAAGACTATTTTTCAACAAAACAGTTGATTCTTTAAGAAAATGATACAATTTTAACCAAACAATGAAATTTTCAACTGAAAAAGATGAATTCTTAACCAAAAATATAATAGTAAACTTTTCAAACAAAAAAACTAATTTTTAACCAAAAAAAGTTGAATTTTATTTGTCACCAAAGAGATGAATTTTCAAATAAAATGATGAATCTTCAAGTAGAATAGTTCAATTTTCATTTTTAAAAAATTATTTTAAAAAAAACGAATTTTCGATTTGAAATTTCATCTTTTATGGGTTCAATTTTTGTGCAGAAGATTCTTCTCTTAGTTTGGAGGCTCAACAATTAACATGAAAATTTTTTGTATGACTGCAAAATATTTATTTGTATAAAATTTGACTTTTTGGTTTTGAAATTCATTTTTTTATTTAGAACATTCCATCTGTTTTATTTGAGATATCAAATATTACACTTTTTTGTTGAGAATTTACCTTTTTATGTTGAAAATTCAACTATTTTGTGGAAAATTCCATTATTTTGTTGAAATTTCAAGTATTTTATTGAAAATTAATCTCTTATGGTAGACTTTAAAACATGTATTGCATTTTCAAGCCATGGAATACGAATTTTCAACAAAATAGAATCCTCAACCAAAACAGATTAATTTTCAACTGACAATATGATTTTTCAACCAAAAAGGATAAATTTTCAAACGAGAATAAATAAATTCTCAACCACAAAACATTACTTTTGCACCATAAAAGGTAGATTTACGATCCTACAAGATGAAATCAAAAGGTCGAAATTTTCAAACAAAAAATATGAAATTTCAACTCAAAAGAATCAAATTTATAAGACAAAAAGAGGATTTTTTGGAAGATAGTTGAATTTTCAACCTAAAAATTGTACCACGAATGATGAATTTTCTACCAAACGACAAATCTTTAACAAAATAGTTGAATCCTTATATATATAATTAAAAAAAAAAGAGCTAAACAACCACGGCATGGTACCACTGAGAGCAACTGCCATCTAAAAAATGTCAATAGCCCCCAGTAGAACCGCGGTAAAATACACCTATGGCCACGTCTCACATCCGTGAGATGGGTGGTCACAGGGCACGACGAAATCACAACGACAGGCCGGCGAAACCCTCGTGTGTCTTGAGGACACGAAGCGACCCAAGGATGACAGCTTTCTGCATCCATCTCGCAAGTGCCTTGGCATATTTTTGGCACGCGGGTATGGCTTTAAGGTTACGAACCAGTGATAGTTTTGCACCTCCGAGAGCACCTATCACAAGGACAATTACTCGCACCGAATATTTTGGGTACAGTCGTTGCAGCTCTCTTTGAAGGTATTGATACCTCTCCTCTTTTTCTTTCTCCTCTGCAGTGATGTTGTATTCGGACGGAGCCGAGAATTCGATCACGAATATAGATCGTTTCTCGAAGACTTGGAGAACAATGTCAGGCCTCGAGTGCGCAACGGAGACTGCTGCCCGGAAATCGTAGTTCCAGAAAATTTGGCACTTCTAGTTTGGGACAATTGACTCTATTTGCAAAGGGGCATCAATCTCTCTATGCATCTCACTATGTGTGGATATACCTTCAAGCTTTCCAACAGACAGATGATAAGTCTATGAGAGGTTGAATCGAAAGCTTTCCGGTAGTCAATCCAGGCCAATGACAGGACGCGCTGATGGGCTGTAGCGTCTTTGCAGACACACCTGTCAATCAGCAGGTTCTCTCGGCAGCCTGCTACACCTTTTTTCGAGCCACGTTGTTTCTCGCCATACAGGCTCAATTCGTCGAACAATCCTGTTGTTTAGGACAGCTGTAAAGATCTTATAGAGTGTGTTCAAACAAGTTATTGGTCTGTAATTCTCTGGTTTGGACAACTTGCCTTTTTTCGGTAGGAATATAGTGCGTCCTAACACCAGCCACTGCGGAATGGGCGTCTCCGACTTTAAATGTGAGGTGAATATGCGGGCCAAATGTTGGTGTATAAAAATAAACTTCTTCCACCAAAAGTTCTTGATACAATCTGGTCCAGCAGCGGAAAAGTTCTTCGTGCCTCTAAGTGCTTTTTTCACCTCTTCGGCAGTAAATGATGGACATTCCTCGTCATATTGTATGAGGCTGTCGCAAAACTCCTTGAAGCGGACGATATTGTCAGTATCTTCTCTCAACTCCAGTGTTTTCGGTATCTTGTACACTTCTCTCCAAAAAGTCTCTACCTCCTTGGCCTTGGGTGGATTTTTTACAAAAATAGGGGGATCGCTGAAGAGGCGTGATGGGTCAGCGAGAAACTGTTGATTCTCCCTGATCCATCTCTCCCTCTTCCGTATTCTCCTCCTTGCCTCAGATAACTGCCGTATTTTGTCAAAAATATGCTGCTTGATTATCAGCAGCTTTGACTTGTTTAGTGCGTGATCAAGATCCTTAGTTCTTGGGCGAAATTTCTAACCCTTTCCGTGAACGGTCTACCAGATGTTATGTAGTCAATCACACATTGAACACGGGACGCATTCTGTCTTGCCCATCCAATTTCCTTGTTCAGTTGATGCAAGCGTCTTCTGGTCTTTTGATCTATCGTCGGTTTTAGCCTTCGATTTGAATCAGCCAAAGCTCTCGCAGCACCATAAACTGAGCAATGGATGGTCCAGAGGTCGGACTCATGCGAGATATCTCCACGAAGGGAGGCATCCATTTCAGCCAGATCTTGGGGCTTAAAAGGAACTTGCATTTTGATGTTCCTCCTTGTACTGAAATTGAGATCATGTTGTAGAAGGTGCCTGCTTTCTGCGGTTGGTCTTAATGTCGTTTCATCTTCGTCTGCAGCTTGTTCAAGCAGCGGTTGAGGAAGCGGTCCGCGTACATATCCATTTTTCCGGAGGTAGTCGGCTTGATTTCGCAGAGACTGATGCGAAACGTGCTGAAGCTCTGGGTGTTTCTGGCACCACAGAGTATGCATACGCGCCATAAAGCCTCCGCGAACAGGGATAATGCTGGCATTGTAGCAGTCTAGCACGTCATTCTTAAGTTGATCCGTCCACTCAATGTGGGCGTTTCGCTGGTTCGTCGTCATGTTTCCATCTCAATTATTTTCAGCACCCCGAACTCTAGGATGATCGGCATTGTTTGCCGACCCATTGTCTGGTGCTGTGCGCGTTCGATCGTTTTGAACCGCACCTACAACACTTTGTTGTTTTGGTGGTTCCATTGTTGTTCCAACGAGCAGCTAGTGAAAGGGTTCGTCCATTCTTGTAGAGCCCCGCGTGCAAGGATAAGGCTGATACTCTGAGAGGTCGCCTGATATCCCAGAGTCACCGTTAAAGACAACTCACGCAGGTGCCATTTAGCTTTCGGCACGGTTGTTACGCCTTCGCTTAAGGGTTATTCCTTCGGGACCATCCCTGGACAATTGTTCGCGACTGCTTATTAATTATTGTAACCGTATTCAGCAGAAACCCTTGGTACGGGGACCCTCTATCCGCAACGCGAGGACACGTTCGGTCGCTTTGTCATATTGAACAAATTAATATGATGAGTTCATGTGATATCGTTTATCGATTTTTTTTTCATAACGATACTCGACCCGACATCAATCTGGACTCCCGTCAAATGTAACGTAGCCGTTGGTTAAACACGGATTTTACGTTTATTCTGCGTTTTTCCGTTCTTTTAAATTACAATAATGAATCAAAAATAATTTAAAAAAGCTGTGAATTCGATCTCGAGTGTTTCCACTTTGTTTGCATTCATAATTATATGGTGCTCATTTCACGAGCACGTTGCTTTCAGTTAGCAAATGTATTTGCTTTCCCATAGAGGAAGCATTAGTTATTTTTTCAATAATAGACAAACCAAATTCTTCATTTTGCTCAACTTAAAAATAGAAATTTAAAAAAAATACAAAATTACAAAATAAGACAAAAAAAATTTAATAAAAAGACAAATCAGACAAATCAAATTATTGTATTCGAAATGATAATTTTTCGAGTTGGAAAAGGGACTTAAGGGGAAAGTTCTGTCGCACCCTATCCCTTTCCCAGGTTTATGATTTCATTACCAAAATTGTCAGAATTACTCTATTTGAGAATTTATGATCAAAAAGTCTTTTCTATTCATGCTTACTCTTCAATAAAATGTATCCATGCTATGGGTTAACTTTCAACTAAATATTGTCAATTAATAAAGAAAGATTTCCACTAGAAATAATGAATACTCAAATTTTACAAATGAAGAAATTATTGTTAAAGCAACAAAAAAAACGAATTTTCAACTAAAAAGATGAGTTCTCAAATAAAATGATGAATCTTTAACCAGAAGAAAAGGAATTTTTTACAATATAGTTGAATTTTTAAATAAAAAAGATCAATGTTTAACCAAAGATGAAATAGGTACATTTTAAGACAAAATAAATGATTTTCAAACAAAAAAAATTATATTATATTATATAATTATATTATATATTATATTATATAATTATATTATATATTATATTATTATAATATAAATAAAAATTTATAAATTATACACTTTAGCTAAAAAAATCATAGAAATTCTGTTAGCAGTTGGGCAATATGGTGTTTGCAAAAAACTCGCGCCTGGAAACTCAAAATCATGTAACTCTCTGAATATTGAATATTTGAAAAAAATTGAATGGCATTGTGGGGATTAGCAGAAGATAAAACGAAAGAAGCCTGGATAACCATAATACATTTGCATTAAAATCTTTTCATTTAATTTTGATCTGACTACAGATTACAAGGAATGTTATATCCTAGTTTTGTTTTCTATTGAATTAATGATACAAATACTGTAGACTATCTTCATTGGAAGCAACTTCTTTGAACCAACGTGGAAAGATTGGGAAACGTCTGCCTACAGGACATTCCTTCATTTCAATTTTGGTCATATCGTCAACTGCACCGCTTATCATGTTTATTTTTATTCTCGAACTATATCCATCTGCCCTATATATTCCAAGAAGAATTCCAGTATACTCCAGTATTGCAAAAACGACACCTCTGGATGTTGATAAAACAATATATTCTCGTGCTGCCACGGGCACAAATATATTTTTTTCTGCTCGCATATTAATTGGTAAGCCGGCGGGAATCACATATCTTCGAAATTCGAATTGCCGGTTCGGATTTTTCTGGGGAATAAGCCGAATGTATCCCAGTTTTGCAAGTGCATATCCAAGTATTTCTTGAGGATAAGGCCTGCCCGCAGAAGAGCCAGAGTGCCTGGCAGAAGAAGAAGAACTGGGATTACGTTCGACATTGGGATTCCGTTCACACTGTAGTGAATCGTAATTTGCAGAAACTTTAATGAAAGTTCTTGAGAAGATTGCTGGACTTTTGCCTACTGGACAATCCCTTATTTCATCTGGACTCAAATTATCAACTGCGCCGCTTATCATATTTATTTTTATTCGCGACTTATCTGTCCTATAAATTCCACGAAGAGTCCCACTATCATCCAATATTGCGAAAATGTCACCATTGGATGTTGATAATACAATATATTCTTGGGCTGGCACGGGCACATGTCTGTTCAGTTCTACTCGAAATCTAATTGGCATACCAGCAGGAATAACGTATCTTCGAAATTCAAATTGCTGGTTTGGATTTGTGCGAGGAATAAGCCGAACGTATCCAAGTTCTTCTGTTGTACATCCAAATGCTCGATCTAAAGGAAGCCTGCCCAGAGGAGAAATGGATTTGGCATGAAGTGGAGGCTCCTGAGAAGATGTCCGGTCAGGTGAATGTTGTCTGGCAGAAGAAGTACCAGGAGTACGTTCAGCATTGGAATTCCGTTCACACTGTAGTGAATCGTAATTTGCAGAAGCTTTAATAAAACTTCCCGAGAAGATTGCTGGACCTTGGCCTACTGGACAATCCCTTTTTTCATCTGCAGTCAAATAATCAACTGCGCCGCTCATCATATTTATTTTTATTCGCAACTTATCTGTCCTATAAATTCCACGTAGAATCCCCCTATCATCCATTATTGCAAAAATGTCATCATTGGATGTTGATAATACAATATATTCTTGGGTTGGCACGGGCGCATACCTATTCCGTTCTGGTCGAAATCTAATTGGCAAATCGGCAGGAATAACGTATCTTCGAAATTCCAATTGCTGGTTTGGATTTGTGCGAGGAATGAGCCGAACATATCCAAGTTCTTCTGTTGTACATCCAAATACTCGAACTGGAGAAAGCCTGCCCAGAGAAGAAATGGATCTGGACAGAAGTGGAGGCTCCTTAGGAGATGTCCGGTCAGGTGATTGTTGTCTGGCTAAAGAAGAACCAGAATTACGTCTGTCATTAGGACTCCTGCTAGCAGGCGTTCTGGACCTGCCACGAAAAGGAGCCTCCTCTGGAGAAATCCGGTCAGGCAAATGTTGTTGTCGAGCAACAGAAGAAGAAGAAGGGCCAAGATTACGTTTACTATGAGGTTTCTCGTCGGGCTGAGAACTGCATTCTGCAAGAAGAAATAGAAGATTAATTTTTTCTTATTCAGCACATTTATGTCTAGTGTCTTCAGCTGAATTCAGCTGAATTCAGCGTTTGCAGAAAGCATCTTTCTGATGCTTCAATAAAAATTATGAGGAATAATTTTCAATTATAAAAAAACCCCACCGTATATTTTTCCTGTTAAATAAACATATATTTTTCGTAGAAGATAAGTGCGTAAACGTTTTAATAACCTTAATAACAAACTATTTTCTGATATACGAAACGCTCCATAAAGTAAACAATTTATCACATATCCAATTCTTTGGAAAATTTCTTCACTCAGTTTTCACTGTCAAATAACACTTGAGGGGCTGATAGCAAAAGCAGACTGAAAAAAGAGTCGGAGCAAAAGCGGGTTGATTATTTGTCAGCGCAAGAAAGAATTAGCCCAATCGCTGCGAGCAAAAACGAGTTGAAGATTCAACTCGTTTTTGCCCGTAGCGCATGGACTAAGCCATTTTTGCCCGCACTCATATTTCGATTCCTTTCATCTCCAACCGAACTCTCGTAACGATTTTAGAGAAGAGTCAAAAAACGTTCAATCAATGCTGAATTGATGCCTGAAAAGTTAGATTGGAAAATTATATTATATTACAAAAAAATTAGTGATATTTATTTGAGAAATCTATTTAATTTTTAATACGCAATATATTTCAAAAATGAATTATCAATACCATGGGGCCCTAGAAATAATTTGGCTCCCATTGCGTGAAATTGGAAAACTAAAATAAAAATACTTGCACGAATATTGTTCCACGGGGATTGGCTGCGATTCGTCACATGATTCGCACCAAATCTCAACAATTTATAGAGAAACAGAGTTTTTCTTTTGAACTCATGAGTTTTATTGAATTTTTTTATATTTCATAAACAGCTTTTATGAGCCTTTATCGACATCAGTTATTCATGTTGTACTAAATTAAGTTTTTTCTACGAAATCAACCAAAAATTACTTCGCAATGATACCTATTCATCATGTACTTAGACAGTTAATAACAATTGATGCTTATTTAAATAATCCTAATCAACAAATGCATTGTTGGCCTGTCTTCCGACGCACTAGCTTGGTTGTTTCCACGTAATCAAATGTTATTAACTAATTTATAAACCTTCAGGGATATTTCGATGACAATCGACAGTTATTATTTTTAAGAACAATTTTCTTATCAAATTTGTATTCAACTCTTAACAACTAATTTTTTGAATTTTTGAAAACACTTGGATGAAGATCAATTATTGTTATTGATATGAACAATGGTATTGAGGATATTTTTTTCGTCTTAGACATTTTCCAACTAAGAATCCCGTTTTCCTTGTGGATTTGGAAAAAATTGTTCAGCTGGAAATCATTGTTAACACAGCTGTGCAATCTTTGACAAGACGACAAGTGCTTATTTTTCATAAATAAACTTAATCAACAGATGCGTTATTTGCAGGAAGCAGAGTAGACAAGGTATGAACATTAGGGTGGCCGAAATTTTTTATTTCATTTATTTTTATAAATAATGCCCAGAAATTTATTCGAATCCACATAAAAATAAATCAATTCTTTAAATAATATTCAGAGGTGGCGCAAGAGCCCCATGAAGTTCAACACATTTTCCATAAGAAAAAAAGGCATTTTTGTAAATTTTATTCAGAAGCCTCAATATTACCTAAATCCTTCTGAAACTCAACATTTCTCTTCACAACCAGCCATAGAATACGAATATAATGTTATATTTGGATTTTACTTTTGAAAGCCACATACTATTCATTTCAAAAAATGTGTCTGATCAATGGAAAGGGCATACAAAAACGTATGAAGACTGTACTAAAAAAAATTCCCTGTTACCAAACAGAAGAATTAAAACACGCTAAACTTATTTATAATTTGTATCATTTATAATTATCCTAATCTTGATATTATTATTATATTAGTATAATAATTTATTCTTAGTAGACTTTGACCAAGTTTGACTCCGGGCAGACAACTTTTTTTTTTACTGCGGGTAATGCAGTTGCGAAATAATTACCTATATATAAACAAAAAATTCCGCTTCTCTTCAAGGAATAATTAATAGCCGAATATTTATCAACGATTCCATGTAACCAATAATTAAATTTTCTGACTCTTTGAACAAACTCAATGAAAGAATTTATAATCTGGCTATTTTCCATCACTTAAACTTCATTTTTCAACTTGATCAACTGTTAATAATTAATTTTGTATTTTTTTTAGAAACTTGGATAATGATTGACTATTGTTGTTTTTACTACAAATGTTACAAAGCAATTTTTTTTTAACAAAAATTGATCGTTGGCCAAGTGTTTTATAAATTTCAAAAATTAGTTGTTTAGCCCAACAGTGAATTTGTTGATTAGGTTTATTTAAATAAGTATCAATTCTTATTAACTATGACTGAATATATGATAACTAGGTGTCATTGCCGAATAATTTTTGGTCGATTTTGTAGGAAAATTTTTATTTGTGACAACATTAGGAGTATACATTTGTTTCTTCAAAATTAAAAATTCGATTGTTCAGAACGTTTTTTGACCCTTCTGTAAAATCGTTGATATTGCGCTTGAGCTATTATGGAGATAAACCCATCAATTTTATTTATTCTCGATCGCTCAGGCGCGAACGAAACGTGCGGGCAAAAATGGGTTACTCCATGCGCTACGGGCAAAAACGAATTGAATCTTTAACTCGTTTTGGCTCGCAGCGCTTGGGCTAATTCGTTCTTGCGCTGAAATATAATCAACTTGCTTTTGCTCCGACACTTTTTCTAGTCCGCTTTTGCTATCAGCCCCTCACTTAACAAACAACCATTTCGAATAAGCTCAATGAAGAATTCAATTGCACTTGTTTCAAAATTCTATAAAGAAGAGTTGAGCGTCAAAACTTTCAGGTTCGAAATGATTAGAGCTCACCGTGTTTGAATTAAACTTATCTCATTTTTTTACTTTTGGAATTTATTCTGAATTCAAGTACTTTTCTGAATCCGTTCATACTTTATTTTAGTTTTTTCTCTTTATTGACTTTTATTTTCTATATATCAGTGTATTAGAAGTGCACGTATCGATATACATATATAATAATAATAATAATAATGATAATAATGAACTTTTGCCAAAGGCAAAGGTTACAAGGTCCAGAAAAATAGTGTCCACTAATTACTGCTGAAGAAGTGAAGAAAGTTATCGCTAGAACTAAGAACTTTTCAGCGCCAGGGCCAGATAAAATCAACAACTTTTGGTGGAAGAAGTTTACTTCTACGCACCAACATCTAGCTCGTATATTTACTACTTTCTTAAACGGAGAACAACCCGTCCCGCAGTGGCTAGTGGAAGGACGCACGGCATTGATCCCTAAGACCGGAGATTTGTCAAGTCCAAAGAACTACAGGCCCATAGCTTGTTTAAACACCAGCTACAAGCTATTTACTGGCATCCTCAAAGAGAGGATATTAACATCTATCGAGCCGATATGGAGTGTAATAGTCGAACAACGTGGATGCAAGAGAGGGCTGGCAGGTTGCAGGGAGAACCTGTTAATAGACAGGTGTATTACTCAGGACTCGATCAGGTATCGACGCAATCTGTCCATGGCTTGGATTGATTACCATAAGGCATTCGATAACACGAACCATGAGTTACTTATTAAGCTCCTTGAGTGCATGGAGGTGCATCCAAAAATAGTGAGATGCATAAAAGAGCTTATGCTCTTGTGGAGGACAAGATTTGTCATAACATCTGACAAAAGACAAGTGCCTACAAGCTTTGTCACATATAAGAGGGGGGTCTTTCAAGGAGACTCTCTAAGTCCGATACTTTTCTGCATCCCCTCTTGCCTCTATCTATTGTGCTCCGAGGCAAAAGCTCTGGATACCTATGTGGCCCGCCGAACAGAAGAGAATATAAGGTCAACCACCTTTTATACATGGACGACCTTAAACTCTTTGCTTCCTCAAAAAAGGACCTTAGCATCCTTGTAGATGCGGTAAATAGGTATTCTAAAGCCATTGGCATGAGCTTCGGACTGGACAAGTGTGCCTGCGTCCACCTACACCAAGGAAGACTAGAAACTACATCATCCTGTGACGATCAGGATGTTCAACTCATAGGCGGAAATACCATTCAACATCTTGGTATTGGAGAAACATATACATATCTTGGAATACCGCAAGCGGAAACCCAAAATGTGCATAACTTGAAAACGGCCCTTGGAAAAAGGTATCGCCAAATTCTCAGAAAAATTTGGGCTTCCGAATTATCTGGAAAGAATAAGATCCAGGCGACCAATATGCTGGCCGTTCCTATACTGCTCTACACGCTTGGTGCAGTAAAATGGAACGTCGATGAGTTAAAACAACTTGATCCAAGCACACGCAAGATGATGACAATACAACAAAGTCTTCATCCTCGATCTTCCGTACCTCGAGTATATCTCCCTCGCGATAAAGGGGGTAGAGGCTTGCTAAGCTTAGAGTGTCTTCATCGAAGAACGGTTCTGGCTACAGCCTGCTCAGTTCTAAGAAGCACGGATTCCCTTATGCGACTCGTACATCAACATGAAGTCGCCAATGCTGCGGTGTTTCTATACCATGCAGCAAATAGGGCCGCAGAGGAGCTTGACCTCCCATTTAATTCCAGCGACATTACACATGGCCTAGCATCACTAACACCTCTGGTGCTCAAAAGTCGTATACAGGAAGCAGAACATACGCTCCTACTAACAAGGAAGGTACTCCAGGTGTCCCTCGCCGATTTGATTCTCCCTGA
>CAKNXH010056389.1:0-11215 GCA_932178445.1 Andricus quercusramuli
AATCACCCCACGGGTGATTTCGATGTGCGAGAGGCCATCGAGCAGTTCAGTTATGCCGGGAGATTGATGGTTGGACTACACCACCAACTAACAGAAGCCAGGATTGCGTTTATTGAACCAGGCCTTACCAAACCCGTCAAGAATGTTATCAAAGAGAATAAAACTGGGAAATTCCTATTTGGCGAGAAACTATCAGAGCAATTCAAAGAGGTTAGTTCGATAGAAAAGATCGCCCAAACTCTCAAGAAGCCCCTGATGAACAAGTTCAAGACATACAAGTGGTCTGCGAGACAGATGAATTTAAACTGGCAAAGCCAATACCAGAAAGGCGACACCTGGCACTCGCTATCGAGAGGTCAAGCGAGACGACAACCATCGAGACGAGGGTACTCGAACCGAGTTTACAACCACGGACTTCAACCCTGTCAGAACCAAACTAAGAGTGGAACCCCCAACAAGAAGTATTAAATGTGAGTACAGTAGCGGGAAATTTAAAGCGTTTCGTAACGCAGTGACACAAGATTTCAAACGACCGCTTTGTATTGGATGCCATATCGGGGTTCAAAATCAGTTTTCGCGAGAAACCTATCCAAACAATTCGCCCTAAAATTGAAAACCTTTCAACAAAAGAAAGAGCGTCAATGGAAAAAGAGATTGGGAAATTGTTACAGAAAAAAAAAACTATTCGGAAATGTGATCCGGTACAAGGTCAATTTCTTTCTCCGTTCTTCCTCGTACCAAAGTCAGACGGTACAAATCGTTTTATTATTAATTTAAAAGAGTTAAATACGTTCATCCCCACGGAACACTTCAAGCTCGAAGACCTTAGAACGGCGGTAAAAATGTTGACACCCGTAACCTTTATGTGCACGATTGATTTAAAAGATGTGTATTTCTCAGTTCCGGATCACGAAAATTCCAGAAAATATTTGAGATTCAATTCCGAAGGCCAACTTTTTGAATTCGTTTGTCTCCCCTTCGGACTATCCGTGTACCGTTACACTTTCACAAAAATAATGAAACCGGTTTTATCAAAACTAAGAGAAAAAGGATTCATTTCGGTTCATTATTTATATAATTTCCTTTTGATGGGTAATTCCTACGAACAATGCGAAAAGAATGTAAAATACACATTAAGAACACTAGAGTCGCGACTTTATACATTTCGCATCGTGTTTTCGTCTCTCTAGTTTAATGTTTTGATTTGGTAAAAATAAAATTTAAATTTAAAATTTTCAAGGATTTTTAAATGATATATGATATAATATGATGGATTGACCTGTCGAAAATATCTAACAATTTTAAATTTTTATTAATAATAGAGAATTTAACGAAGTGTTATTTGAAGGGAGAGAGGGAAACAAAGTTATCAATTTAGGGAAGGACCTCTCAATATATAAAATAGTTTGGGAGGGTGTTATCAATTATGTTAAAGTATTTTCTTTAACTAAATAATGTGAAAAAATTATTTTCATTAAAAACAATCAATTCCTCAATTAATTCATATTTCACAGGAAGTATAAGAAATATTGAATTTTTATAGGTATATGAATTACTCATACCTTTAGTTATCCAATAAATAATTCCCGGATGTGGAGGTTTAAATTGATCTCGGAACATGTTGGTTTCCCCCGTAGTATAAAAAGGACGGAAAAAGGAAAAAGTGAGAGGTGGTTTTTGGATGACTTTTTCCTCTTTTTCGCTCTTTTTTCATTATGTTATTTTTGTCTCTAAAGAGCCGAAAAGTTAGGTGATCATTGAATTTTATTTTTGATTATGAATCTTTTTCTACATTTTTGTAAAAAAATTTTCAAGGTAAAATAAACTTCGAGTCTATTTGAATCTTAAATATTTTTAAATAGAGACACTAAACTCATGATTTTTTCCAATCGGTAGATGTACTTAAAAATAATTTAAGATTTCTTTAAAATGAGTATGCAAAAATTTCTTACCTTTATTTTTAATGTAAGAAATCGTTATTCTCCATCTTTTCATAAAACAACTTTGTAATAATGAATATATTGAATTTTGTTAATTCATAGAATTTTTTTGAATATTTCTGAATTTTCTTAATTAATAAAATTTAAACAGTCGAAATCAGATTGGTATCAGAATAACCTACGAAAAATGTCAATTAGAGCCGCGAAAAGTTTGTGAATTTTCAGGTTTCTTACTAGATTCGAACAGGTTAACTGTGGAACTCCCGAGAGACAAAAGAGAAAAAATTAAAAATTCTTCACTCAAAAACAAAAAACAACAGAATACAAAAATTAGAGACTTCGCACAATTGATCGGGAATTTAGTCGCAACATGCCCCGGAGTAGGATTTGGTTGGTGTAAAGGGAAAGAAGCTTTTTGATTGTGGTTAGATACTCAGAAAAAATTGCACATTAATACACTCGAGTTACTTACGGTAAAATTGGCTTTAGAAGCTTTGGCGGACGGAGAAAGAAATTGGAAAATATTGTTGAGAGTAAATAATACTACCGCAGTGTCTTATGTAAACCGGATGGGGGGCGTGAAATACGAACATTTCAACACCTTGAGTAGCGAAATTTGGGAATGGGCAGAAAGGCGGAATAATTGGCTATTTGCATCTTACATCCCGTCCGCTGAAAATATAAGAGCTGACCAGTTATCAGGAATGAAAAATATAGATACAGAATGGGAGATTTCAAACTTAGTCTTTCTGGAAATTGTCGCGAAGTTTGGCAACCCAGAGGTCGACTTATTTGCGTCGTATTGTAATGAAAAATTTAATAACTTCGTATCGTGGTACCCTGAGAAACAAGTCTTGGCAGTCGATGCTTTTACTATCAACTGGACAAACCTTTTTTTCTACGCCTCTCCCCCGTTTGCTCCGATTTCAAAACTCTTCAAGAAAGTTATTCAGGATAGAGCTCAGGGAATTTTATTATTACCAAGCTGGCCCACACAACCCTGGCATCCGATCTTTAAGTCACTGCTTACGAGTGAAATCCTGCACTTCGAGCCAAATAAATTAGGTTCGTCCCCTTTCAGGACAGAACATCCCCTGAGCGACCGTCTTTCTCTAATATCAGGGATTGTCTCAGGACGGCATTTAGAATGAAAGGTAACCCGGTTGAATCATTAGATCTGATGATCGCATCACTATCCGCTTCAACGTTGAAACAATATGAAGTAGGCTTAAAAGAATGGTGGGGTTTCTGTCAAAAGAACACAACCGACCCTTACGACGTAGATTATAAAAACCAGTGAATGTCAACGCCTGATGAGGTTAGCGAACCAATGCCAACGAAACGTCGCACACTTTACCAAACATATGAGTTCTTGACTCTTTTTGCCATCATTCATCGAAATTTCTTCTTTAATTAAACCATGGAAGGCGAATATTTGGTTTCTTCAACTAATGGAATTTCTTTCCGAAAGATTCAAAGAGGAGAAAACCCGAATGTAATTAGATTAATGAAAGGGATATGCAGAACAGTCCCCCCTAGACCGGGATATGATACCGTTTGGGATACGAAAGACATTCGGGATACTGTAGAGGGCTGGCCCCCATCTAACACACTCACCTTGAGTAAGTTTCTACCGGGCGCAGGATACAAACTTTTACCTTGTTAAAAATCACAAATATCATTAAGACGCGTTCGGGAATTGCGATTAAAATACCAGAGTTAATCAAAACCTCAGGCCCAGGAAAACCGCAGCCCTTACTAGAATTACCTTATCAAGCAGAAACTAAACATTTTTGTTGCGTCAACATTGGAGGTATATATCGAAGCGACCAAAGAATTGCGCAATACAGATAGTTTATTCCTAAGTGCACGACGTACTCATAATGCAGTTGGGGCGCAAACTTTAATTAAATGGTTAAAATCAGTACTGGTTCAATGTAACATAGATACCAATATTTTTTCCTTCGTATTCGACGAGACACGCGGCAACATCAGCAGCTTATAGAACAGGGCTAGATATTGCGTCTATCTGTAAAGCAGTTTCTTGGTCAGAAAGGTCCCAAACGTTTGCAAAACACTATAAGAGACCATTGAAAACAGCTGCTAATGCATTTGCCAACGCTGTATTAAATAATTGAAATAATTCGTTCCTATCATGTATTAAAAAAGAAAAATGATGTCTATTTTGAATAAAATACTATTTTTCTCGCAGAAATTTCTGAAGACTCTGAACATCTACAAGTTATAATCTCGTCGAAAGGGGGATGCAAGAATGGAGCACTGGTTGGAGGAGTGCGTGGAGGTGGAAAGAAGTGAGATAAGCATGGAGGTATTGTTGCATGAAAAGGCGGAAAAAGGGCAGTAGCATGGGTGAACGGAGTGTTGGGTAAGATGGAGATGAAGAGAAAGAAGGAGGTCCTATGCATTCATTCAGTGATTTACCGCACGTTTGACAGCTACTCGAGTTTGAAGATGTACCCTATAGAATATTTTAAATAATAAAAAGTTCCACAAAATGTCAGCAAATTTCCGTTCCGTCTGTACAATTAGGTACAATTTCTTCAAAATTGTCATTTTTCTCGCAAACTTGCGTTGTTGGAAAATCGTCAAAATCCATGTTTTGTAACCTCAAAAAAATTGCGGATGACAATTTATATCATTCTCATGATAGAAGTTAGGCCAACTTCTCACAATTTTAGCGAGAGACATTAATACAATTTTCACACGCGTCTAAGATAATTATTATCGTCAAAATGGTAAAAATTAAGGAAAATTATAAAGATTAAACGTGAAATAAACAAAAGAAGCAATTGTACAAGCACAATTCTCAAAATCTTCTAACATCGAAACCGCCGATTTCCCGCGAATCTCGACACACATGTAGCCACTGTAGGCAACAAAACGAAAGAAAACTCTCAAATTCTATTGGTTGATTCAATCTCAATACTAAAAATTATATGTGTTGGAGATTAAAAAAAAGAAGGATTAAAACTAAGTTTCTTTTAATTTCTAAATTAATAGTAGACAAACTTAAGATTAATGTCATAATTTGTTGTGCTATAGAGGTAAGTAAAAAAGGCGGACTGCCAGTAAATTTCACTCTTGCCTGGAAACAAATAACATCGGACCAATTTATTCTAATTTGCCTCTCAGGCTACAAATTACCTTTTTACAAAACGCCTGTTCAAATAAAAAAACCCCGTGATCACAGCTTACCCCGAGTAGAGCACCAAAAAACAGAAAATGCTATTCTTGAACTAATAGAAAAAGGAGCAATAACTGCCTGCACACCGAGTAGAAGGGATTACCTCTCACCCTTTACTTGAGAAAAAATTCGAACAGAGATGACAGGTTTATACCACGGGGGTGAAGCTTCGTGATAAAAATTGGAAACAAATATTTCCATTATTACCGCTAATGGAGCGACACGTGCGCACATGTGAGAACCGGGGGAACTACAACCGCAAGCGGCCGTGCGGGCGGGATATTCAAATTTAAAATATTGTCCTTAATATTGTTGTCAATAATTAGTAGTACCGTTTATTGATATCATTACGTACAACAATTGAAGTATACAATAACAACAATAATAGGCTTCATAAATTATTAAGAACATTATTGGTAAATGGAATTTGATAAAAATTAGTTGAAAAAACAATAAACAAAGATTCTGAGCACGGGTTTTTATTCGACACAAATCACTGTATGATTACTTTTTATTTTGTCGTGGATTTGAAGAAGTATCATGGAGGTTCTTGTATGAAAAACCCTAATAAAACAGTAACACGACCCAATTTAGTGGTTATGTTACATTCCTCACGAATGGGTAAAAAATAGCGTCAATTTCCAACGTTTACAATCATGATGTTTTCAACTGTCAGTTTTCAGTGCTACCATACTAACGATTTCAAAGTTCACTACATTTTCGCAAAGTGAATATTTTTAAATTCCCTAGAAAGGACTCCAGATCGAACTTGGCCGGAAGTCAGATTTGCTACCGGAAGTTCCTATGCTGGCTCCACCCCCGTAGTCTATACTAAATCTGAAAGGCCTAAACAATTTCATTAGGCCTCCACACTCTAAGATGGAGGACATTAAAACAGCATTAAGGCTTCCAACCAGGATTGCTACCTAGCATCAATAGACCTAAAGGATGGGGACTTACATATCCCTATCCATAAATATTACAGAAAATCCTTAAGGTTTAACTCTAATGGAACTCAATATGAGTTCAGAGCACTGCCTTTTGGGTTATGTACAGCTCCTTACATCTTTACGAAGATACTTAAGCCTGTAGCCCAAAGGCTTAGAGAAGTATGCAAGTTCTTAGGCTTTAATATAGTCACTCATTCACCATAGAGCTCCCAGATGAGAAAAGAAAACCCATAGATGAGCTGGCAAAAAGATTCATGGCACCCAATCAGGACCGGCACCTATCAAAGAGTAATATTCACAGACGCGTCTCGCTCTGGGTGGGGTAGCTTCTGTAATAGCGAGAAAGCCCACGGTTTTTGGGATAAACATGATCTAAAATCCCACATAAACCTGCTCGAATTAAAGGCGGCATATTACGGCCTGAAATGCTTTGCCAGAGACTGCCAAGACTGAGAAGTTCTATTAAGGATAGGCAATACCACAGCCATTTCATGTGTCAATAGAATGGGTGGAATTCAATTCCCTGAATTGACAGAAGTCAGTGCTCCAATTACACGATCCAACAAAGAATGGTTCGCCACGCGCAACCTACGGACCCTTTGAAAATACCCATAATAGTTTTCTTTTGATAATGATTTTTTAAGCTTTACAGGAAAGTTCAAATGGTTTACGAATAAGTCTGCAAGTCGTCGATAATTTACAATGTTACACGATATTATTATAAATGATGGCAATTAGGGCCAGTCACTTTCGGCTGTCGCGTTGCCTGTCGTTTTCCTGTCATTTTGCCTATCGTTTCCCTGTCATTTTCTTGAGGTCGCGAAAAACTGACAGAAAAAAAATGACACACCTGTCATTTTATGGAATAATATATCTGGAACAATATATACATTCTACGTTGAAAAATAGTAATTTTCAACCAAAAAACATCCAAAGAAAAAAAACATTTATTTTTGTTTATTTTGTACTTGTCATTTGAAAAACCTATGTTACAACGCTTTGCTGCAAGAGGTGATAGTATCTGTTAGGGTACAATCGGGCGAAAGGAGTTCGGAAAATTGCTAGCAGAATTTTCCGGAACAGCAGATGGAGTTGGGTCTCCTTATACTACTTCGTACGTGATCCCCTCCCTTACCTATATTCATCATTCATTTTGTGTGTGCGTGAAAGTTAACACCTCGTAAGAGTCAAAGCGTAAATTTTCCTTAATAATCGCGAATTGTCAAAGAAAAATGAATAAGAATAGGAAGAGAGATGTGCGTGATGACGACAGCGACGAAGAAGACGACGTATCGCAAAAGATTAGGAGGTTTCACGAGTGTGCAACAGTTTCGGAATTAACCTCCCAGCACCTCGTGGTGACGAGTCTGAAGAAGAGACTTTCTCCGTAGATTACAAGCCCCATTCATCAGCAAAAGAAAAAATCTTGGTAAGTAAAAAATAAAATAAAAATAATAAGAAAGGAAAAACAAAACAAAAAAGACAACAACAACAAATATTAATTGACATAACTTCAAATTGATGAACTTGCACGATAGGCAAGTCAAATCAAAGCCAGAGTTCAATTGACAAGCTTGCACGAGAGGCAAGATATCGTCAATAAATATATAAATACACAAATAATAAACAGAACAAAATTTAACCCCCTTTCTTTCTTTCATTGTCCGTAGACGACAACAACCGTGGCACTGCGTCACAGGGGGAGTCTCAAAATGTGGAATCACCCATTATACCAGAAAAAGAGGAAAATGGGAAAACTACCATTTTACAACACTGAGCGAAGAATTCCCCAGTGGTTCGGGTTTACACCCCAATAGGTGGGGTGGTTTCTCTTTTTTTCTGTTTCACACGAAGGATTGGTGAGCTCGCACCAACGAGTCGTGCAAGCACCCCAACCATTGGGGTGCTCACCCGAAGCAGCAGCGGCCGAACTGGTGGGGTGCGCGCCCCAATGGTTGGGGAGCTTGGATGTTGCGCGTTCGACGTTTGCGCATGTTCGCTAATGGCCGCAGCTGATAAACATCAGGCTCTTCCCGAATGTCACCGTTTCTAGTTTATGTCAATTTTATTATTCATGTGCGAGATGTCAGTGGAATACAATGTAAACCAGTTATCTGGTTTTTCTTTGGATAATCATTAACAAAGGCAAGAGAAATATAAAACCTTATTTCTTCTCCAGAATTATTTCTGTATATATGCAGAAATAATTCTTCGTTAATGAACCTTCGTTAACGATTATCCAAAGAAAAACCAGATAACTAGTTTACACTGTATTCCACTGACATCTCGCACATGAATAATAAAATTGACATAAACTAGAAACAGTGATATTCGGGAAAAGCCTGATATGTTTATCAGCTGCGGCCATTAGCGAACATGCGCAAACGTCGAACGCGCAACATCCAACACGGTGGACGACTCGAATCTCCCGAGTCATAGGTGCAAGCTCCCCAACCATTAGGGTGCGCACCCCACCAGTTCGGCCGCTGCTGCTTCGGGTGAGCACCCCAATGGTTGGGGTGCTTGCACGACTCGTTGGTGCGAGCGCACCAATCCTTCGTGTGAAACAGAAAAAAAGAGAAACCGCCCCAACTATTGGGGTGTAAACCCGAACCACTGGGGAATTCTTCGCTCAGTGAAGGAATCGAGGATTCAAGAAATTTACCCTATCTGATTCGGGACAAAAGAAAGATGATTATTTCGTGGGATGCCGGGAGATTGATGGCGGGACTACACCACCAACTAACAGAAGCCAGGATGGCGTTTATTGAACCGGGCCTTACCAAAACCGTCAAGAATGTTATCAAAGACAATAAAACTGGGAAATTCCTATTTGTCGAGAAACTATCAGAGCAATTCAAAGATGTTAGGTCGAGAGAAAAGATCGCCCGAACTCTCAAGAAGCCCCCGATGAACAAGTTCAAGACATACAACTGGTCTGCGAGACAGATGAATTTAAACTGGTAAAGCCAATACCAGAAAGGCAACAACTGGCACTCGCAATCGAGAGGTCAAGTTTGACGACAACCATCGAGAGGAGGGTACTCGAACCGAGTTTACAACTATGGACTTCAACTCTACCAGAACCATATCAAGAAGGGAACCTTCAACAAGAAGTATTAAATGTAAGTACTGTAGCAGGAAATTGAAAGCGTTTCGTAACGCAGTGGCACAATATTTCAAACGACTGCTTTGTATTGGATGCCATATCGGAGATCAAAATCAGTTTTCACGAGAAACCTATCCAAACAATCCGCCCTAAACCTAAAAACCTTTCAACGAAAGAAAGAGCGTCAATGGAAAAAGAGATTGGGAAATTGTTACAGAAAAAAGCTATTCGGAAATTTTATCTGGTTCAAGGTCAATTTCTTTCTCCGTTCTTCCTCGTACCAAAGTCAGACGGTACAAATAGTTGTATTATTAATTTAAAAGAGTTAAATACGTTCATCACAACGGAACACTTCAAGCTCGAAGACCTTAGAACGGCGGTAAAAATGTTGACACCCGTAACCTTTATGTGCACGATTGATTTAAAAGATGCGTATTTCTCAGTTCCGGATCACGAAAATTCCAGAAAATATTTGAGATTCAATTTCGAAGGCCAACTTTTTGAATTCGTTTGTCTCCCCTTCGAACTATCCGTGTGCCCTTAGACTTTCACAAAAATAATGAAACCGGGTTTATCAAAACTAAGAGAAAAAGGATTCATTTCGGTTAATTATTTAGATGATTTCCTTTTGATGGGTAATTCCTACGAAGAGTGTAAAATACACATTAAGAACACTAGAGTCATTAGGGTTTTTCATAAATTACGAAAAATGTCAATTAAAGCCGCGAAAAGTTTGTAAATTTTTAGGTTTCTTACTAGATTCGAGCAGGTTAATTGTGGAACTCCCGACAGACAAGAGAGAAAAAATTAAAAATTCTTTACTCAAAATCAAAAAACAACAAAACACAAAAATTAGAGACTTCGCACAATTGATCGGGAATTTAGTCGCAGCATGCCCCGGAGTAGGGTTCGGTTGGTCCCATACAAAAATTTTAGAGAGAGAGAGAGAGAAAATCTTAGCCTTAAATTTGACAAAAGTGGATTATGATTCTATCATGAAAATCCATTACTCAACTCATGAAGACATAGACTGATGGCTCAATAATATAGATTCGACCCGTAATCCAATTCGTACCGGGAGTTACGATATGGAAATCTTCACAGATGCGTCTACATCCGGTTGGGGGGCCTGGTGTGAAGGGAAAGAAGCTTTCGGATTGTGGTCAGACACTCAGAAAAAATTGCACATTAATACACTCGAGTTATTTGTGGTATAATTGGCTTTAGAAGCCTTGGCGGACGTAGAAAGAAATTGCGAAATATTGTTGAGAGTAGATAATACTACCGCAGTGTCTCATGTAAATTTGGGAATGGGCAGAAAGGCGAAATAATTGGCTATTTGCATCTTACATCCCGTCCGCTGAAAATATAAGAGCCGACCAGTTATCAAGAATCAAAAATATAGATACAGAATGGGAGATTTCAAACTTAGTCTTTCAGGAAATTGTCGCAAAGTTTGGCAACCCAGAGATCGACTTATTTGCGTCGTATTGCAATAAAAAATGTAATAATTTCGTATCGTGGTACCCTGAGAAACAAGCCTTGGCAGTCAATGCTTTTACTATTAACTGGACAAACCTTTTTTTTCTACGCCTTTCCCCCATTTGCTCAGATTTCAAAACTCTTCAAGAAAGTTATTCAAGATAAAGCTCAGGGAATTGTATTATTACCAAGCTGGCCAAATAAATTAGTTTCGCCCCCTTTCAGGACAGAGCATCCCCTGAGCGAGCGTCCTTCTCTAATATCAGGGATTGTCTCAGGACGGCATTTAGACTGAAAGGTAACCTTATTGTATCATTAGATCTGATGATCGCATCACTATCCGCTCCAACGTTGAAACAATATGAAGTGAGCTTAAAACAATGGTGGGGCTTCTGTCAAAAGAAGAAAACCGACCCTTATGACGTAGATTATAAAAACCTAATGGAATTTCTTTCCGAAAGATTCAAAGAAGGGTCATCTTGCGGCTCAGTAAACTCGTTTCGATCAGCCATCTCACTCATTTTCACAG
>CAKNXH010056392.1:0-11939 GCA_932178445.1 Andricus quercusramuli
GATTCAAGTTTTTCCTGAAATTAAAAAAAAATTCTCTCAAACAAATGTCCTTCGTTTGAAACTTTTCTACATTTTTTTCGAATTCTTTAAATATCTCCATTTTGTTTTAAGCCTATACGAACTTCATACAAAATTAATCTTCTATATATGTTCTCTTTTGAAATTTTAGGAAAAAATTTAAAATGTTTTGAAATCTTTTTCAATTTTCTCTTAAAATTTATTTTTCAAAATAATAAATCGTGTGAAATTTTCGTCAGAGTATTTTTTTTCAAATCTACGTTTTGTTTAAAATTGTTTGAAGTCTTCAAATTTTAAATATTTTCAAAACTTTCACACCTTCTAAGTACCTTTTGAAATGATTCGAATTTTTCCTGAAATTTTTTTTTTATCCTGGAAATTTAAAAAGATTGGCTTAAAATCTTTCAAACTACTCTCCGAAACTTTCGGACATGATTTGAAATGTTTTGAAATATTAAAGAAAATACTCTCTTGAAATTAATTTAAAAAAATATAAAAATCTTCATTTTTTAAAACTTATTCGAGCTTAAATTTTGTTTAATCCTCTATATTCTTGTTCGAAATTGTAGAAAATCATTAAAAATATTTCGAAATCTTTTTCAATTTTATCTCAAAATTTATTTTTCAAAATAAAAAATCATTTGAAATTTTCTTAGGTATCTTAAGATATTTTTTTTTTGCTCTCTTGAAACCTATCAAAAATCTTAAAAAGCTCCTTTTTTCGAAATCTTTAATAATCTACATTTTTTAAACACTTTCTGCAATCTTTAAAAGTTATGAAATTTGTTCAACGCTTCTAAACCATAAAAAAATATATATTTTTTTTAATTTTGAATTTTTCTTAATTTTTTTTTTAAATCCTGCATAAACTTACTCCAACTTGAATTTTTTTCATCTTCTATTTTCTTTTCCGACGCCGTAGAAAATTATTGGAAACATTTTGAAATCTTTTTCAATTTTCTCTTAAAATTTATTTTAAAAGTTAAAAATTAATTTTAATAATTTCACAAATATCAGATATTTCAAAAATATTTTTAATATTTCGCAAAGATTTCCAAAGATTTCAGAAATTTTTTAATGATTTCCCAAAGATTTCAAAAATATTACCAAATATTTCAAATATTTTGCAAAGATTTCCAAAGATAGATATCAGAAAGATTTCAAAGATTTCAAATATTTCGTAAAGTTTCAAATTTTTTGGTAGAAATGCAATTGTTTTGTTGCAAATTAACTTTTTTGGTGAAAATACAACAGTTTAGTAGAAAATTGGTCTTTTTGGTTTCAGAATTCAACTATTTTGTTTAAAAAATTAAACTATTTGTTTGAAAATTAATACTCTATTGTAAATTCATATTGTTGGGTTGAAACTTGAACTTCTTTGTAGAAATATCATTTTTTTGGGTTCAAAATTATATTTTTGTTAAAAAATCATGTTCTTGGGTTGAAAATTTATCGATTTTGGTAGAAATTCAAATGTTTGGTTGCAAATAAACTTTTTTGGTGGAAGTTCAACAGTTTTATAGAAAATTCGTCTTTTTGGCTTAAAAATTCAACTATTTTGCTAAAAATTCATCTTTTTGGATTTTATATTCAACCGTTTCGATAGAAAATTAACTGTTTGGTTGCAAATAATCTTTTTTGTTGAAAATTCATATTTTCGGTTTTAAAATTCAACTGTTTTGTAGAAAATTCGTCTTTTTGACTTAAAAGTTCAACAATTTTTCAGAAAGTGGAACGATTTGGTTGAAAATTGATCTATTTGTTGAAATTTTTTCCTCTATAAGTTGAAAATTCAATTGTTTGGTAGAAAAATCAACTATTTTGGTAAAGACATATTTCTTTGTGAAAAATTCATCTTTCTTGCCTGAAAATAAACTTTTTTTTCGTTTTTATTTTGCGTGAAAAATTATATTTTTTAGTTGAAAATTCAATTATAAGGATGGAAATTCATGTTTTGGTAAAAAATCCTTCCTCTTGTTTAAAAATTCATCTATTGTGTTTGAACATTGAACTATTTTATTGAAACTTCGTTTTTTTTGTTAAAACTTTTTTTTTTTAACGAAAAATGAAAGTATTACATTTTTGTTTAAAAATTATTATTTTGTAGTTGAAAATTCGTCTTTTTGGCTTGAAAATTCAATATTTTTGCTGAAAATTCATCATTTTTGCTCGAAATTAATCCTTTTGGTTAAAAATTCAACCATTTGGTAGAAAAATTGATGTATTTTGTTAAAAATTCATCTTTTTGGAAGAATAGTAACTTCTTTCGTTGAAAATACATTTTTTTGTTGAAATTAAACTACTCGATAGAATGTTCATGTATTTTTTTTTAATTCATCGTTTTAACTGAAAATTTAACTACTTGGTTGAAAAAAAAATTCTTAGAAATTTGTTCTTTTTTTGTTGAAAATTTATCTTCTTGGTTGAAAATTCAACTATTTGGTAGAAAATTCAAGCATTATGTTGAAAATTAATCTTCTTTATTAAAAATTAATCTTTTTGAACTGGAAATTTAACTTCTTGGTTGAAATTTTTTTTTTCATTAATTTTTTTTTGTTAACAATTAATTTTTTTTTGTTGAAAATTCATCTACTTTATTGAACAAAAAATTTGTAGAAAATTAATATTTTTTGCTAAAATTCAATAATTTTGTTTAAAAAATCAACAAATTGATGTATTTTGTTAAAAATGCATCTTTTTGGAATAAAAGTAACCTCTTTTATTGGAAGTTCATTTTTTGTTGTTGAAAATTTATCTTTTTGTTGAAAATTCAACTATTTGGTACAACATATAAGCATTATGTTGAAAATTCGTCTTTTTTGGTAGAAAAAATACATTGTTTTGTTGAAAATTTAACTACTTGGCTGACATTTTAACTTCTTGGTTGAAATTTTTTTTATAGAAAATTAATCCAGAGATTTCACGAATATTTAAAATATTCATCACAGATTTCGGATAGATTTATATAATTTCACAAAAACTTCAATGATTTTTCCAAGATTTCACAAATTACCAAATATTTATTTCAAAAATATTTGTAATATTTCGCCTAGATTTCACAAAGATTTAAACGATTTCCCAGAGATTTTAAAAATTTCACAAATGTTTAGTAAAGGTTTCAGATAGATTTAAAAGATTTCAATATTTCACAAAAATTTCAGAGTGCACAAAAGATTTCAATGATTCCTCAAGGATTTCACAAATATCAAACATTTAAAAAATATCTCAAATATTTCGCAAAGATTGCCTAAGATTTGACGAATATTTCCCAAAGATTTCAAAAATTTAGCAAAGGTTTGGGATAGATTTAAGCGATTTGACAAAGATTTCAATTATTTTACAAAGATTTCAAAGGTTTCACAAAGATTTTAATAATTTCACAAATATCAGATATTTTAAAAATATTTTGTAATATTTCAAAGATTTTCAAAGATTTCAGACAGATTTCTATGATTTCTCCAATATTTCACAAAGATTTGAAATATTTTTTTTCTAAATTCATTTCTTGAGTTGAAAATTAAACTATTTTTTAAAATTCGTTTTTTTTTTTAATTCATTTGTTCAATAATGAAAATGTAAATATACCGTTTTTGATTGAAAATTTATCTTATTTAGTTGAAAATTCGATTTTTTTTTGTGAAAATTATTTTGTTGTTGAAAATTTATTTTTTTTACTGAATATTTATCTATTCCATTTTTGGTTGACAATTTTTTTAAGTGAAGATTAATTTTATTGATTAACAATTTAACATTCATATATTTTGTTGAAAATTTTTGTTTTTTAATTATTTTGATTTGTTAACTACGCAAGAGAAAAACTGACAGTAATTGAATTATTTAATTTTCTCTTGTCAAACTGAATGACTTACATTTTTACTTTGTTTTATGAATAAACTATAAACTTTTATTAATAATTTGTATGAAAAAAAGGAAATGTCCATTTATGGTATTTGAATTTTCGCGGAACTTTGACTAGAACAGCTAGCGCCACCTAGGGGCTGTGGATATTCATATTTGTTTAATGCAATTTAGAATATTCAATATATGTTGCGTGCTTTCAAATGGCACTTAAATAATAAATAAAATAAATTCATTAAATGGTACCGATGATACCTTTCACTAGTATGAAATTCGTGAAAAAAGTTGTTTTTTCACATCGAGTTCATATCTATACAAGGTTTATGCCCATGCATTTTACTGACCATAAACCTACTAATAACGAAGATATGTACTCGATACAAAAACAAATTAACCCCATTCAAAAGGTGCCCCTTAAAATTAAGTTAAAATTAAATGTAAGATTTTGTGCTAATCATCAAATTTGTTTCCATATTTTTCAGAAGAGTCCTCTGTCGAGAATTACATGAGAGATTTTTTCAAGAATAAAAAGAGTATTAAGACTGAGGCTGATATATATCTATAGCTTATTTCTTATTAAAGAACACAGTGAAGATAAAAACTGCAAATGCTGCAAATATTACGATGTACCATATGGAATTTATGTTCTATAATTAAGAAATTGATAAAGAGAAATGCATTTTTTTTAATCGTTAAGTTTATTTATTCTTAGGATATCAACTACAATAAACAATTTTTGTAGAATTTGGTACTAAAGAATCTTTCTTTGACCTTTCCGATTCCCAATTTGGTATGTTCAGTTTTTACAGTTTTTCGAAAACATATAAGCCCTGTCGGAAGGTATAAATTGAAACAATCTGAAAATATTTAAAAAATCGTCGAATTTGTAACGTTTTGAATCCGAAACTATGTCGTTTTTAACTGCATACATTTTAATTCCCTTAAGGCTGCGACTATACAGACGTGAGACCTTCAAAAGTTGGCAGATTTCATTGGGCGAGCTGGAAAAGGGATGGAATTTCCACCAATCTCAGACCGTCGCCAGTTTTACGCCATCTTTGTTTACGTGTAGGTTAAAGGCCGTTTCATACCACTGTTTGACGACATATTTTCGCATGAATTTATTTTTATTTTATTATGATTTTTAACTTTTCCTAAATGTTCCGATTCTCTTTGATGCAAATTATTTATTTGGTTTGAAATTTGTAAGTTTATTTCTGCGCATGTTCTTTTTTCTAAAATTTGTATGAAACTACCTTCATGCGCCCTTAGAGTACAATTTTTCAAAAGTTTTTCTTTTTCTATAGCGAAAACTAAAAATAACCCTATTTTTGGATGAAAAGTGCAACTGTTTTTTAATCTTTTTGACTTGAAAATTCCATAATTTGGTTGCCTTTTTTTTTTATTTCTTGACTGCAGAATGTTTTTGGTGCAAACTTAACCTTTTTGTTGGAAATTCTTCTTTTGTGGTTGAATTTGTATGTTTTTGATTAAAATTTCTAATATTTTTTGGTTAAAAATTCAACTACTTGGTTGAAAGTTGAAATAGTGTCTTAACATTCATTTCAATGGTTTAAGGTTCTTCTCTTTGATTAAGAATTCTAGAAAGTTAAATAGTTCAAATAGTCGATTATTCAATTTAAAAAATTAATTTTCAACCGAAAAAAAAACAAATTGCCAATAAATTAGTTGAATTAGAAAAAAAATTAATTTTCAATAAAAAAAAGTGAACTCTTGCCTATTCCAAGAGCCGCAAAACGTAAACATTTGGGTATTTCAAGGCTGTAGAGGCCAGCACCTCAAACCGCGACTCTCAGGTTATTTTTGTCAAGCAACATTCATTGGCTACCTCGGCCTTGTATCGACGAGGGCGCTGTAAGCATCTTTTCCAACCGCGCATGTGCCGAAAAAGCGTGGGTCGATTTAAAATCAATAAATACTATCAATAATAATACAGATATGTATTTTTTTCACTTTTGAAAAATTAATTAAATTGAATCTAAGAAATAGCTATTTGCTAAAATAATGGATTGTTAATGTAATATTAAAAGTTTATACTTTGTAATTTTAAATAGACCCGCGCTTTCCGGTACATGTGCAATTGAAAAAGTCGCGATCCGTTAGCATCACTGCATGCATGTCAGTGTTTTTGTTGACGTAAAACGTGATAAATATAACATTCCCTTCAAATAGTACAATTCGCCAACTAAAAATAAATATAATAGAATCAAAAAACGACTCAAATATTTCGCGGAATAGTGAGTTTTGTAGCATATTGATATAGGAATGCATACGACTTTTTGGAAAAAATATTCCAAACGTAAAACTAAGTCTCAAATGTACGGATAGTAATATTTGTCAAGTGTAGAATGTATTTTCTCAGTCATGTTCCATTCTCTTCTCGATATTAACGACCTTTCAGTTTCATGAAATACAACCAACTATCCGAAAATTGAGGTTAAAGTACCCGATTTCGATCAAATCGATCTGATACACTAACCTGAAATTTTGGATATTTTATTTTATTTCGTGTTACTGAAAGGCGTCAATCGACGCAAGAATGGAACATGACTGAGAAAATACATTCTACACTTGATAAATATTACTATTCGTACATTTATGACTCACTTTTCCGTTTAGAATATTTTTTCCAAAAAGTCGTATGCAATTCCATGACGTCACGCTAAAATACTCAATTCAAACCAACGAGGGCTTCCCGCTCTCGGGCCTCTTTTTAATTGGTCAGCCACTGACTCCTACTGGGACAGTGATGCGAGGTGACGGAACTGTGCTACTTAGAATATCCTAGCATGGGGGCTTGGAATAGGTAAACCTTGGAATAAGTAAGCGTTGAGTTACTGTAGTTGAATACAAACAAAAAATTTTAATTATCGCGGAAGTTCGAATAAAACAGGTAGCACTACCTAGCGGCTGCTAGAACTTCCTTCACTTCAACCACCAGCCAACTTCACTTCGTTGATTGCTGAAGGGAAAACAATGGACCAAATGCATGGTATCGGTCTATTTTTGCCCTATTTTGCGAATATCTCCGTAAAAACTAATTTTTCCCATATAAGTGTTCCAGAAAAATAGTTTTTATTTTTGAAGTGCCAGAACTAACGCCAAATAAAAATGGCCGAAAACTGGCGACGGTCTGTGATTGATGGAAAAACAACCCCTTTTCCAGCTCGTCCAATGAAACTGGTACAACTTCCAAGGCTTCGCGTAGGTATAGCCGCAGCTTTTTATTTTTAAGAACTATTCAGTGGAATAATAAAATTATGATAATTATTATTTATCGCAAAGATATTACAATATAAAGTGTTGTCCCATTCATTTAGTCCATGGGGGAGTTTACCAATCACCAGAGTGCGCGAACTGTTCGGGTCCGAATTCTGCGAAAATTTAAATTTAATAAATGAAAAATAGCTTTTTCTGTACAAATTATTGATAAAAGTTTATAGCTCATTTGTAAAATGAAGCGAAAGAGTAATTCATTCAGTTTTACGAGAAAAATTTAATATTTCTCTCTATTTTTTTTACCAAATAGCATAGCTTTCAACTAATAGAGATTAATTTTGAAACAAAAATGAAATAGCTTCATTTTCAACCAAAAAGATCAGTTTTCAAACAACAAGGATACACTTTCTACTGAAAAGACAAATTTAAAACACAATACATAAAAAATGATATTTAATATTCCAACCAAAAAAGATTTTAAATATTTTAGTATTAAATAAAAAACAGTTGCATTTAAACAAAAAAGACGAAATTTGGACGAAATACTTCATTTTTAAGTTCAAAAATTATTTTTGAACAAAAAAATAGTTTTAACAAAGTATTTACATTTTAAATCAAATAAATTAATTTTTAACAGAAATTAATGAATTTGCAAACAAGAAGAATAATTTCGTAAAAAAAAAGTATATTTTCAAACAACATTAGTTTTTACGAAGATAATAAAAAATATGGCAAAAATGGATCAAATCCCACTCAATGAAGTGAAGTTAGCTGGCGATGAATTGAAAATACCTATAAAGGCTCATTTCCACCTCTCTTGGAAAAACTCTCTTCCTCTCACTCTACCTCGTGAAGATGACATTCATTCATCTCATTCTACATTTTCCACCAAACTGGAAAATCTTCCGAACAGAGAAAAATCTGGAATGAGATAAATGCATGGCATCGTCACGTGGTAGAGTAAGAGGAAGATACATTTCCGCCTGCATGCAAATGAGGTGAAAATGGACCATAAAGGATCTTTTACACCTTCCGTCAATCTTTGTCGCATCTAGGCTATAATGATAATAGCTTTGCCCATATTTCACTCAAAGAAAATTTTTCCTGCAAGGAATGAAATAATTACCGTTTTTTACCGCGATCACCGGTAATTATTGTTCCATTTTTGGGGGCAGTTCCCATCCCTGCACGTAACTCACGTGACGTTAGGGTTGTTAGTCTATGAAACGTTTCATTGGACCAAAGTTTCTGAAAGGTATGCAAGTTTCAAAAACTCGTATGCGCTTGCGCACTCATGTCTGGTTGAGGATAGGTCATTTAAGACAGTTTCATAACCAAACGAAAAATTAAATTAAAGAGAATATTTAAAAAAATTTCAAGAAATTTTGAAAGATTTATAAAATTTTCAAAGAAGAATCAAAGATTTTATGACAATTTTTTCTATTTTGCAGAATTTAAAAGAAATTCAGAAAAAATTTGAATAATTTTTAGAGATTAGGAGGTTTGGAAATTTTGAAAAGATTAAAAAAAAAAAGAATTTTCTTAAGATTATTGGGGAAATTTCAAATGATTTTTTATTTTGAAAAAAAAAATGAAAAAGTTTTCAAAACATTTCAAAAGATATCCTAAAATTTCGAAGGATAGTGTAGAATATTTTACAGCGAAATGTTTCAATTTGGTAAGATTTAACAATAAAAAAATCAAGTGAACTCAAGAAATATTTATAAGACTTGCAGAGATTAAGTTTTCTTAAAATTTCTGGGAAGTTTTCGAAGATTTTAAGGCAATTTATTTACATTTTTAATGATTTTTCAAAATTATCAGAAAAATTTGAGCCAGTTAAAAATATTTCAAAGAATTTGAGAGGCTTTGAATGAATTAAAAATATTTTAAAACTTATAAATATTTCCGAAAATTTATCAAATAGTTTCTGATTTCTTCCAAACTTCTAAAAGTCCTAAATATCTTTTACAAAGACTCGAATTTTTCCTAATATTTTGTGAGATCCTGTAAAATAAAAAAATGTCTTCAAAATCTTCCAGATTCTTTTCTGACACATCTGAAATATTCACATTTTTTTTTTATTTTCTCAAGAATCTTATGAAAATTACATTTATATAAATTTTAAAACAAACATAATACTTATTTTCCTGTCAGTAATTCCAATTTTTGTATGATTGAAAAATGTATTTCAGAAGCATTCAGTGTTGCATCAAAATATTGTTTTATTTAATTCTAGACAATACTTCATCTTAAGAAACCCTTTTTTTAAATTCAAAAACGTATATTATACTTTTAAACATAATACAAAAAATGTTACGTAACGGCGGTGAGGGGGAGGGGGGGATTTTACGACCTGTTACATGGAAGGGGGAGTAAAAAAGGTAGAAAATAACGTTACGTAATGTGTGAAGGCTTCCTTGTGCAAATATGTATTTCTATATCAAATATTTATTTTAAATGCTGAGAAATATAGTACTGAGAAAAATTTTTTAAATTGTTTAAAATAAAACCATTTATAAAGATAAGCCTAATATTTTAATGAAATAGCAACCAAATATGTATTAAATGCGGAATTTATTTTCATTTTATTGAAATCAATTTTCAAATTTCTAAAATGAAATAATTAAAAAATTACATTTCATTAACAATTAACACGTGATTTATTCAATTGATTTAGTTGAAATGATTTGCTTTGAAACGTTTCCAAAGTTTCATGAAACTTTACAACTCTATCTTGGCCCATATTCCACTCAAAAAACGTTTTTCCTGTAAAGGCTCATTCATACCTCTGCTGGAAAAACTCTCTTTCTCTCATTCTACCACGTGAAGATGACATTCATTCATCTCATTCTACATTGTCCACCAAACCGGAAAATCTTCCGAACAGAGAAAAATCTAGAATGAGATAAATGCATGGCATCGTCCCGTGGTAGAGTGAGAGGAAGATACATTTCCGCCTGCATTCAAACGAGGTGTGAATGGACCATAAGAAATGAAACAATTACCGTTTTTACCGCGATTGCCGGTACTCACTCTTTCATTTTTGGGGACAGTTCCCATCCCTGCGCATGAATCACGTGACGTAGTATACGTTCCCAGCCCTGGTTCAGCACAGCGCCAAAACGGACAGGTTCCCAACCCTGCTGATGATCTGCCGCCATTTTGTTTGTTTCAACCTCCTCATCCACGCACGCACGCCATCAAGCCAAGTAAACCCGTAATCGTCACTACCTATTTCTTCTTATTGCTACTGCTGCCTACTCTGTAACACGCGAAAAGGTTCAAAGCACTTTCTACAAAGTTAAAATGTCTCACGGAGGAAGAAACGAGTGCAGAATTTACGTGGGAAATTTGCCACCCGACATCAGAACCAAGGACATCCAGGATCTCTTCTACAAGTTCGGAAAAGTCACCTTTGTTGACTTGAAAAATCGCAGGGGACCTCCATTCGCCTTCGTCGAATTCGACGACCCTAGGTGAGCTTAATATTCATCTCATATCACCAATTTCCCCCCGATTTCAAAGATAAATACCTCTTAGTCTTTGTCTCCTCTTTCCAAGTCGAGTCATTTTTTCACTTTCTAACTTACTAACCTCCTCTTTAGGAACGCTTTTTTACTCTTATTCGATTGAGCCTCATCGCGTGATGGTTGATACGCGTGTTTATTGATTGTGTTCATTTTTTTTGTTGAGAAATTGCAATCATGGTGGAAGATTTGACGCGTGAAAAGCTGAAATTTAATTCGTGAGTCGAGTTTTTTGATCACGGAAGTCTCTTTTTTACCGAGATGCAAGTGACGCTTTTAGATTTTTGATTTTTTTTTATTAATTTTGAATAAATTGTTTAAGTAAAAAATTGTGAATACTTTTGTTTGGACGCTTTGAAATCGGAAAGCTTACAAAAGCATTTCGGAGTTTTTCAAGAGACTTTGAGTGATTCTAATTCACTTGATAGGGCGTAATCAATATGCATGAGTCACGGTCTTCTCTTATCAAGTATTCTCTTATCACTGAAATAGTTTATGCCTGTAAGAACAATAATTTTTTAAACCTGTTAGAAAACATGATCATATACCTGAAAAATGAGCTTTTGCTACCGAAAAGCATTCGACTTTTTGTAGTCAAAAATATTTGTGGATGCAAAATAAAATTAGGAGGTTCAAATTATAAAAGTGGGTTGGTAAAAATAAAATTTTGTTTTTAAAGAATTTAATTATTTTGTTGAAAACTCGACGAGTTTTTTCAAGTCATTTTTTTGTGATAATACGTCTTCTGAGTTGAAAATTCGTTCTTTTTGTGGTAGAAAATTCATCTATTTTGTTGAATATTCATTTTTTAGTTGAAAATTAATTTTTTTAACTAAGAAATCTCACTATTTTCAAGATTCATGTTTTTATTTAAAAATGCATCTTTCCAGGTGTAAATTTTATTCATTTTTTGAAAATTCGTTCTTTTTGTGGTTCAAAATTCAACTATTTTGTTGAATATTCCTTTTTTTAGTTGAAAATTAATTTTTTTAACTAATAAGAAATTTAACTATTTTAAAGATTCATGTTTTTATTTAAAAATGCCTCTTTCCAGGTGTAAATTTTATTCCTTTTTTAAAAATTCGTTCATTTTGTGGTTGAAATTTCATCTATTTTGTTGAATATTCCTTTTTTTAGTTGAAAATTAATTTTTTTAACTAAGAAATTCAACTATTTTAAAGATTCATGTTTTTATTTAAAAATGCATCTTTCCAGGTGTAAATTTTATTCATTTTTTGAAAATTCTTTCTTTTTGTGGTTGAAATTTCAACTATTTTGTTGAGAATTCATTTT
>CAKNXH010056394.1:0-30293 GCA_932178445.1 Andricus quercusramuli
TCGTCGTGAATTTTGTTAAAATTACTATTTTTTGTTCAGGTATGTTAAACTGACTCTTTAAAAGAGCAAGATGAACAATTTCAAATAGTAGGATGCACTGCACCACTTGGTAACCATCAATACTCAACGAGAAGAAGTTACTATTTCGTGTAGTAAGCTTTCCTTCTGTGAAGAGTAACTTTGCCGATTTCGCATCGTAACGCGTTTATGCATGTGTATATATGCACTGCACGCATTCTATACAAAACAAAAATGATGTACAATGTCGATCGATTTGAGGAGGAAAAAAATTATGTTATATATCATTACTGCACGTAATTTACGATTATTCTTACACAGTCGCACGCATAGAGTCTTACACATATGATCGCACGCTCAAACGCTTTGAAAAATCGCCCCCGCTGGGGAATCGAACCCTACCTGCCTACCTAAAACCTGTCCTAAAACCTAAATATAGCGCTTAGATTTTTCTGCAAAGTCTCGATCAAGCGGTTTCTCTGAGAAAAACGTAGCCAGCTAAGAAAATAAGTGTCTACTTACAATTTTTTAAATTAATCTCTTACAGGTGATATCTAAAAAATTGTAACGAGCTAGGGAAAAATATTTTGCTTAAAAGTATCAACTCACACAGTAAATATATTATTAGTAATTTATATATATTATTATGAAACGATTAAAATTACATTTTTTAGAAACTACATATTTTGTATTTTTGTAAATCAAGACTTGAAAAAATGATTTCGAATGAAATCTTTGGAATTTTTAATTTGGCTTTATTATCATCTGCCTTCATTTGAAACGTAACATTAATTTACATAACTGAAATGTGTATGAATAAAAAAATAGTTTAAACATTGTGATAATATATCAATTGCAAAATTGAAATCACTATTTTAAGGTGAAACAAACGTTGAATAGTGATTCAAATTTAAATTTTTTGAAAAAATAAAATTTTTCTCATGAGATATGGGGATGCTGAATTAGAATAAAAACTGTTTAATACAAAAAAAAAACGGTTTCGAGAAACGAATATTAAAGATCGCGATATCACAGTAGAATTGCAGATTTTATTTTTGTTAAAAATCTTAAGAAAATGAGAAAAAAAAAATTTTTAATAAATGATATTGATTTCTACAAACATCAATGTGAAAAGATTGAAAAAATTATTACTGCTTTAAATATGGAAATTAATTTGAACTAAAATTGTATTACAAATTATTTTTTGATGACACATGCATGATTTCAGCCCTTTTCAACGCCTATGAAGCGGGGCTAAAGCTCTACTTTTTACACCCTAGGGACTCAAAAGTGACGTCAGAGATGAATAATGAAAATTATGCAACTATGAGCTCGCATTTTATGATTATCAGCCCACTCACGGTAAAAATTGAGAGAAAATTTTGGTTGCAGATAATAGAATTTTGCGGTTATTTATGGAAGGTTACCATATATACCTGTAAAATTACCATAAATTACCGGAATTTTTCATAAATTTCCGGAAATTTATGGAAATTTAAAAAAATGAATGTTGGGTAAGGGACCATATTCACCTGTAAAATTACCATGAATGACCGACATTTTTCATAAATTTCCGGAAATTTTTAAAAATGAATTTTGGGTATTCCATGGTAAGTTACCATATTTACCTGTAAAATTACCATAAATTACCAAAATTTGCCATAAATTTTCGGAAGTTTATGGAAAATTTCCATAAATTTCCGGAAATTTATGGAAATTTTTGAAAATGAATTTTGGGTAAGTTACCATATTCACCTGTAAAATTACCACAAATTACCGAAATTTTCCATAAATTTCCGGTGATTTATGGAAATTTAAAAAAATGAATTTTGGATACTCTATGATAAGTTACCATAAATCACCTTTAAAATTACCATAGATTAGGTTAACATTAATTTCATGCTTCATTATACAAAATCGAATATGGACTGAAATCATGACTGTATTTCGAGAAATGTCTGAAATCATCCATTTGTTATGAAAAATATCTTATGCGCCAAGGGGAGAGGAACTTTTTCTCCCCCTAGGTGTATAATATACTATTTAATTATTGATTCAAAAAATGATATGTCGAAAACAATGCATTATTCTACTAAAAAAAATTCTTCCAAATAATATAATATTCGAACCTGGGTGGCTGAATCAAGTACGATCTCAATCATTTTTATTGTTATAAGTGTTACGTCCTGCGACGTAACGGTTATTATAAATTAAAATGATTTATAAGATTAACTTAATTATTAAAATACAAGTTTGCCTTGTATTGATTCAACAATATTGATTTCAACAAATAACAGACGTCGCATGTGGCGTCACCCTAAATTTATGAGTTTTCCAGTCTCCCCTCATTTCATTAAGATAAAAGAGAAAACCCAAAATGGCGACTACAAATTGGCCAACCTCATTGATCTGTAGGATTCGCATGGAATCCGTGACATATAAAAACCCTACGGAAATTAGCAAGTTCAGTCTCGTTTCTGTTTTCCGCCGGAGGCTCTGCCCGAATTGAGTCTCGTTTCTTTTTTCCGCCGGAGGCTCTGCCCGAATTGAGTCAAGTTTCTGTTTCAGCCGGAGGCTCTGCCCGAATGGTTATCCGTTTTGATAAAGGCAAGTTTCTGTTTCCGCCGGAGGCTCTGCCCGAATTGAGTTGTATTCTGTTTTACGCCGGAGGCTCTCCCCGAATTCGATAGTACCGATTTTGTATTTCGCCGGAGTTCTATCCGTTCCGTTATCCGTCAGTCTTGAGTTCATATTCTGTATTCTGTATTCAATGTAATCTGTAAATCTGTCATTTAATCATCTTGATGTGTATAAGAAAGCAATTTTTCTGGTTGAAATCAATTAAGTGTGAATGAAATTCAATTCAGTGATTCAGTGCTTGTATCAAATGTATGTGAAGTTATCCAGTCCTTGCAAAACGGAACTTCACCCCGTGTACTCACGTATGCTGCTGAAACTAAGTCCAACGCAACGACAAGCTTCGAGGGAATAATAAGACTATTTCAAGGCCGGATTCTCCGTCGAAACCAGGCCTGTCGAAACCTATTCAGGACTTTATCGAAGAGTTCAGGAAGGCTTCCTGTTACCAATTTTCCCTCCCCCCAGTAGGAAAGTACTAAACTGCTGAATACACAACCATACTGTAAGTAACATAAGTGAAACAAATTGATCTATTTTCTCCTCTAAACCTAAAATTCACACCTGGATTCAGTTTCCATTTTTTTTCTTACAAGCTGCCTCTTACGTGGACTCTGAGGAATCTCAATTCAAATCTCATTTGACTTCAGATAAAAGCATATGTATCTTGAATAAATTCACATTTATTTTGAGCAACCAAAAATCATTGTATTCAATTATAAATCCACTCTCTCTCTCTGTTCTCCTCGAATCCCGCTTCGGCAGAGAATCGGTATAGTCAGATTATCTTGACTACTCCGATGAATTGTCGAGAAAAAAACGAGGAACTTAATTAAAATAATTAGGTAAGTGACTTAAATTACTTAATTTATCCAGACGTCACATAAGGAATTAAAAATATCATAAGCAAAAAATTCCATAGCAGAAGTAATGTAAAAAAAAGTATTTTTTTATATATAATTTTTCATAATATTTTTATCTTCTGAAAATTTGGTACAAAAAAAAACTGTATCGAAGTATAGAGTTATTCACTATGTTTATTTATAACAATTATCTCAAATAATATTATGAAAAAAGAGAAATCATTATAAAATAGGTTCTGACAATTTATTTCCTTTTGTAAAATGTCAGTAGGTGGTCTGTCTTATAGATTGAGAAGCGAAAATCTGTTGTTTTACTGATAAGCAAGTTATAAGTCGTCCTTCTTTTTTAATTTCAAGCGGACCGCCTAAAAATTTTTTTGGAAAGGGCCTACTCCCTACACGTTTCTAGTTATGCCACTGAAGTTACTCACAATTTCAAATAGTAGGGCTAACAATCTCGCGCAGTGCTTATTGCAATGCGAAAAAGGAGATCGAACTCACTTGCAAAACTCAAACTCACAATGCTTTGCTTACTATGTGAATTAGTTATTCATACAGTTTACATGTTCAACTGTACTATTCCAAATAGTTATTGAAGCTACTTGTTCTTAGTAATCTTTCTTTTTACAATTTGAAGTAGTAATGCTGACTTTAGGTTTTGTATATTTTGAGACTACAATCTCATTCAGTATAAAAAACTATTTGAATTGTTTCTTGTACAATGTGAACAAGTAAACTTGAAGTTAACAATACATGAAAGTGAATCTAACTATCTACTTTTTTCCGTGTGTTTTCCGTGAGCATTGTGGCATATTGCGCATGCCGTGCGAATAGCGTGCGTTTTACAATGATCGCACGCTGCTCCGTGTTTTAGAAGAAATATCGCACGCTCCACCGCGTTTTAGTAAGAAAAATCACACGCTTCGCCGTGTTTTCACGAAACAAACGCAACTAACCTTCTACTAACTTCAACGTTATCATCTTCAAAATGTCAACAACAGTTTGTTTTGTGTCGTGGATGCAAGAAGTAAGTATAAAAAAATGACAAATAATATTGATATGATTAATATAAATATTCATACTGATTATATGTAATCATAATAAAAAAAAACCTATTAGATCTAAATATCATACTTAAATATGCCCACAGCAGGTTTCAGGTTAGATGCGTTTGTTTCGCGAAAACACGGCCGATTCTCCATTATCATCTGAAATTATCTTTTTGATTGGGGTGTTTTTCCTCTCGGGGGGCTCCGCCCCCGAACCCCTCGGGCCCCCTCACCCAGCCCCCTCCCCCACCGACGATATTCCGCACTCGCTTCGCTCGTGCGGATAAATTACGAAGAGTGTATATTCCTCACATTCGTGATGAAAAATAGTGTGTGCAACTCGTGTGGTATTGTTGACAATTTTTTTTTCCAAGTTTTCAAAAAAATTTTGCAAAAAATGTTGTGAATTTTTTTTTAAATTTTGTGCTCTCTTGCTCAGGGGAGGGGGCTATGAAACCCTAAAAACAAAACTTCAATCATTAGAAGATTTCTTCAAGTTAAATATAAATTTATGTCAAGAAGATACTAACACCAGTGTCGTTTAAAGTCTGAGATTCTTTCCCCAATCACCCGTAATATTTTTGTAATCATACACGTAAAAAAAAGTGATGATTCGTTTTAGAATGTTCACATCAAATTCGTTATTTCTTTCTCAAAGTTCTCAGATTATTTACGAAAATACATCAATATCCGATGAATTTTTCTCATATCCGATACCTAGCTACTAGTTCGTAACTTTTTTACGGATAAATTTTTTCCGTGTGAAGTGGGAAAAAGTACATGGAACTGTGGGAGAAAGTGATGCTTTGGCGTGAATGTGTATATCCATGACTCGTCCTCGTGTTTCTATTTTCAAGCAAAAAAGTCGTCTTTTTCGCGAAGGTGTTGGACAAAGTAGTATGTGCCATTCGTGGAGAATGGTCGATTGAAAACTCGCATTCTTGCCGTGCTCGATTCACTCGCGCGTCAAGTGAATAATAACTAATATTTTCGACAGAAAATTGAATTTAGGAAAGATTGACATTCACAAAATAAATAATAAAAATGTAGTTGTATTAACTAGCAGTTTGAATAACATAAGTTGCAAAATAGCTTAGAAAAATTACCATTCTCAATAGGAAGGTGCAACACTCTAAGAAAAAGTCTATTAACAGTAAAATTACGTTCCTTTCAGAATGCATCCTTTGAAATTAAGCAGATTTGTTTTGTCCATCAATAGAATCGTTTCACTGTTCAACACTTATCCATTAAATGCAAAACGGTAATAGTTTTACTGATGAACGATTTCTTTTGACTTTGAAAAGAATTCCTTTAACTATTGAAGGATTTCATCTGTTGGCTGGCAGAGAAAATGTTCCTGCGCATGAGTGAATTTTTTCACTGCACGATTTATTAATTAATTGATAAAATTAGTAAAAAAACGTGCGAAATGAGGTGGAAAATGAATTTCTTCAAAAAATTAGGAATCCCAGATTGTGACGCGAAAACTTTGGAAGGTACGTGTACTGAAAGAACAGTTTTTGATCCGCATAACCTCACTTTATATTGAGTTTTACGCTTTTGATAATCGAAGTATAAATTCTTTTTAATGCTTTTGTCAATCAAAAGTTCGTAAGACGTTCTTTGTGAAATGATTTTTTAAAGCGTCGATTTTATACCGATTTTATAATAACATTGATTTTATATTTGCATTCACCAGAGTTCGGCGTTTGTACATTTCTTGCACGTAATATCGTGCAATAAGTTTTCTTTTAACGTTTAAATTATTCTTTCTCTTGTTCGACAATAGATTTCACTTCAAGATCAAAGGAAATCCTTTCACAGTTAAAGGGTAGCATTTGAAACGACAGTCCTTTAACTATGAAAGGATTTCCTCTCATGCCAATTTTGAATAGAAAATCCTTTAATAGTGAAAGGAATCTTGTGACAGTTAATACTCTGTTTTTAGAGTGAAGGAGAGGAAATTGTACATTGTGTAACGAGTGGAGTATACTTCAGCTGCCCCGGAGACACGTGTTCAATTCCCGCCAGCGTTGATTTATTCTAACATGATTTTTTCTGTTTCAGCGTAAAATATAATAATAATGTCTACTTTTATGTTTAATGTATATTATTTATAATGTGTGCAACTATAACATATATAAAACACTGAATACGAATTTATTTTTATTTTTCTCTTCTGACAATAGCACATTTTCCTATTTTCTGTAGGATAAATTAGAAATAAGTAAAATGCACATAGAAAGAATCTCTTTCCTACTTTGTTTTGTAAACATCACAATCTTTTCTAGGTATTATAGAAACTTTCTTTTGGTATAAGTATGATTATTTTATCACTCATTATTATATTTCCATAAACTTAGTAACTTCACAATTTAATATTCACAATAGTAATGTTTGCAATAGTGACGCTATTTCCTGGCATGCTATTGTCTTATTGTAAAAATAAATATTTTAATATCAAATTTTGCAACCAAACATTTTTGCGTGTACTGCTAACAGGGCCGAACTGAGATAGAAAATTCGTCCGGGGCAAATGGTTATGGTGGGGAAGCTGCACAATTCTGCAAGTCAAACGACAGCACAATTGCTTAAAACAGTACCGACCTACTGAGATTTTCCCAAAAATTCCACCTCGCCGATCCCGGCTTCAGTGATAAATATCATGCATTTGTAGGATCCTTTCAATTAAATTGAAACCCGTTTTAAATATATGGACCGCCAGCGGAGTTTTTCCTGTCTCGATTCTCACCTAATATCCCAAGGTATTTTTGGAAACTTGTAACATTTTTTATAAGATATCAATTTTAATTTTCGTAATTTGCATTTCTCACATTTTTGATAAATTCTATCATTTTCGGAAAAAATTGGAGCAAACCAGCTTTTTCTGTCTTACTTTAGCATTTCTTTTCGGTCTGAATGAACTGTTGAAAATTCTCAGAATTTACATAATATTTCATTTATTATATGAAAAGAAAGCTCTAGAAAATGTATGATAACTCGATGATAACGTTATAGCTTTATAGACATATATGTAAATCATTGCATTAATCCGTCCGTCAATTAGGGCCCCGATCGAGGCGTGCGTTTCATGCGATGGTAGATAACCATTTTCAGGTTGTTTTAATTACTACTTCAAGCAGTAAGTCTTAATTGATTATTGAAATTGGTATAGTTTCAACTCCCGAAAGGAAAGATACACCATTCATCAAAAATAATTTCCTCTTAAAAAGAGTATAAAAAATTGGAGAATTCCTATTAAATCAAGAAACTCAATCGTAGGTAAAAAATACTTATTTCGAGCAGCATGTGGCACTTTCCAAATGTTATTTAAGTAACCTAATCTCATTCTATCCATGAAGAGTACAAATTTCACGTTGATTTAATGTGAACTTTCCTTAATTATTTCTAGCTAGTATGACGAGACTACTGATTCATCAGTAAAAAAAATTGATTCATAGCTAGAAGTCAGTCACTGATTGAAATTAGTACAAATTTAAGATTCAAATTTAGTGTGATGGGTCTGATTTCGGCCACGGTATATTTTCTGCAATTTTCAAGATTTATAGATGTGGTGTAATCAATACGCTAGATAAGTTTTTGATAATTTTGGCCTTCTCAATAAAACGTCGATAACTGAAAAGCTTTGCGCTTTTTGACGAAAAATTATTTTTCTTCTTCATAAAATCAGTGTTTTTTTTCAAACGGAATTTAAAAACATTTAAGGGATTGAAAAAACTTTGATGTAATTTCATGGAATTTTAAAGGAATTGATGGGATATATTAAAAATGTGTCAAGAAGCTTCATCATATTTACGACCAATCTCTACCCACCATCCCCCATTTTCAATTAATATCTTCCGTTCTTCCTCCTAACTGACCTTGGGGCGCCAAGTAGACAGTATACGATCCTGTTTGACAAACTTCAAGCAAGCCGGCTCCCGATGCGCGCGCATCAAGTCCGATGGTAACAGGTGGTTCACGGTGGTTGGTTGAATCCAGCGGCAGCAGTGCTACTACTGACTGTGACAGACCACGTGCACATGGACGCACATTCGCGCGAAAGACGCGCTAGCGTGCAGGTCTGTTTGTGTTTTCACGTTCGATTTCAGCCCGAATATAAGTTCCGAAACGTCATAGTGATAACCTCTCATTCTCTGAAAATATTTATAAATCTTTACAGCTCTCAGCTTTTTTTGGTTTTACTATATTATTCTTTATTTTCTTTGTTTTGTTTTCGGCGGCCCTGAAAGTGCTCATTGCGCGAGTGTCGGCATCGATCGGCGCGGCTTATGTTTTCTAGTGAGTGCGAGTGGCATTCAGTGCGCGATTGCGGGGGCACACGAAAACCACCCTGTTTATGAGGAAATTTCGTTTCACCCCCTCCACTAGTTATCTGACAGCCTGTTGATCCACCTTGCGACTCATGCCAAAATATGGTTGCGTAGTGCGCGCTGCTGCTTCTTCTCGCTTTTCTTATATGCTGTGACTGCAACTGTGTTGATGATAAGAAACGACTAGGCCTGTTCCCCGTTGCCGGCCCACAACCGGTATCTTGAATTCCATTTGATCACGCGGCCAGAGTACCGTTGCGAGGAGGGTGAGTTTTATCCCAAAAACAGATGTTTTCCTCAAATTCAAAAAATACCCTTCAATACGACAAGCAATAAACTTTCATACCTTCAACTCCCTCTAAATTGTGTTCTTAGACAAAATATTGTCACAAATTTCGCGCTCGTTAAAGGTAAATTTGAAAAATTACGAAAGCACGTGCTTTTTTAACTTGGCCGCCATCTTGAACATTGCGCTTTTTCAAAACAGATGGTCAACTTAGAAGCTTTGATTATTTATGGAATTTGAATATTAATGGATAAGTTCTTCGGAAAAAAGTTGTTTGCTTCTATTTTTCGTAATTATAGTTATTAGGTGTATAAGAATCAACATGAAGTTTATCTTCTTGGACTATTGTGGCTGTTTTGAAGGATTTTACATTTCTTATGCAGGATACACGTTACCAATAGTCATGAACAACAAAAATTAGGCTGCGTCAGTAGTCCCGAAAAATTGGCGGAGTTGGAAAAGGGGATAAACTAAAGTCGGGGCCAAATGTCGAGGCCCCTCACTTCTTTTGATTGCAACTTGCACAAAAAAATCTATGAATTTTCTAGCAAAAAGCATCTGAAAGTTTAAGGTCTTCCGAATTCCACGATATGAGCACTTTTATCCTCAGAAAATTGTCTAAAAAAAACAGGGCTTTTCGGCCTCCTATTTCAAGCGTCCTCTTTTACCTGTTCCTAGAAAGAGTACGACTTTAGGAAAAGTCTGACCAAATTCTCAGATATTCTTTCAAAATTCTTAAATATTTAATAATTTACTTTTAACAGGGATTTATTGACAAATACTTTGTCTTGAGAACGAATGAAGGTAGGAAGCCGTGTAATTGCTCCAAATGTGTAGTTTTGGGATGAGAGTGCAGTGAAATAATAAAATTTATTTATAAAGTAATTGCTACGCAAGAATTTGAATATTTTGAATATTTCTGACTTTAATCTGTGTTGGCGCGTGGTTTGGCACAGCAGGACAAGTAGTAGAAAACAAGTACCCTTTCAATGACAATAGTAACTCCAGAAGCAAGCCGACTTCGATACTATCCTGCCGTCCTGATGAAGGAACTGTACAACTGCATTTTTATCAAAAATGAATTTTTTATATGGTTGGATTCGTAATGAAGAGACGAAGAATTTAACTATGCTAATCATTATTAAAAATTGTAATTAAAGTTCGACATAATTAGGTCTCAATGAGCATATCTACGTTTTTTATTTGTCGAGCAAAATAATTTTATAAATTGATGTTAAGTGTTTTATGTCTAAAAAACTCAATATTTTTTAATATTGATTTTTTATTTTTTTCTAAGTTTTGAAAAAATTAAAAATGAATATTCAAAATTATTGATTTTTGAACAGTAGACAAAAAACACTTAACATTAATATATTCAATACAGTTATCTGGTCAACAACTATATCATAACAAAAATAATGAAAAAATAAATAAAAATAATTCTAGTTGATCAGTAATATAATCAATAATACTTATCTGAAATAACTATAGGACAGTTAATTGTAATTTAATAAAAAATTAATAATTACATCATAATGTTATTTTTTTATCAATTTTTGGAAAATTTGGTAGGGTTTTAGAAAAAAATTGTCGGCTAAATTTTTTTTTTTTTTTTTTTTCTGAATGTACATCGTCTCAAGAATATTGTGCCCAAATTTCAAGTGAATCGGAGCAAAACTAACGAAGATACAGCGTACCAACATTCCTGGGTGAAAGAATTTCACTTTACGGACCTGGCATTGATAATTCTGTTTAGTATACATAATTATGCACGTTTATTGATTCCTCTAAGTTTTGATGTTTGAGAAAAAAAAACTTTTTTTCGATTATTTTGAAATTCGGTACACTATTTCTACACATAATTCAACAGGTAATCAAGAAGAGTTTTTTTATTTAACAATTTGTTTTCGTTTTATAATAACAAATTAACCGATTTTTTTAGCGAAAATCGCGTGTTTGGCTTCAAAATGCTGTATATATATACATATATATATATATATATATATATAAAAGGCCTCTGATTACCAGGGAAAATTATCACCTTTAAAATACATTTTTGTTTTTTTTTTGTTTCGGATGATCAAGTAAAAAGTTATGATGTTCACGGCGCAACAACTTTTTTCGAGGCGCCTCGGGAGATTCGCGATCACGGGGATCCTTTTAAACATTTTTTATTGAAAATTTGTCTAAAAATACTTCAGGTGCAGTACTACAACCTGCAATTTAATTCAACAAACCAGCATTACTTATGTCTCCAAAAAAAAGTTGAGAAAATATGCGTTTTTTTCGCCTCTAAAACCCTATCCTCCCCCCCCCCCCCTTAAGTTTCTCCAGCAGGAAACTATGATATGTATTAATGCACAAAATCGCGGGGAATCCTTACTAATAAACACATATGCGCAGATGTGCTGTCAAATACAGGAATTAGCCTTCAAGAACCTCCGACTTTCTTGCTGGAGAAACTTAACAACTAGAAATTTTCCAAAAATTGATAAAAAAATAAAATTGTGATGTAATTATTAATTTAATATTAAGTCATAATTAATTGTTCTATGGTTATTTCAAATAATTAATAATGATTATATTATTAATCAACTCGAATTGGTTTTTGCTTGAAAAATAAAAAAATGCAGATGTGCTATTGAAAAGAAGGATCGGTGGCTCAAAGTTACCGTCGAATCCGGGTGAAGAAACTTAACATGTACTTGTGCTATTCGATTTCAGGAAATCGGACTGCAGAAAGACCGAGGATCCAGGCTATATTGTAAGCAAAAATTAGAACTACCCGTTTTACTTTTAGAACTACCCGTTTTCTTAGAACTACCCGTTACAATATGGCCTGCAAGGATCCTCATGAGCAAAAACACAATTGCGCATATGTGTTTCTTTTATCAGAATCTAAAGGCTCAGCACTATCCCAAATCCTGGAATTCGTGTAGATATGCTACAATTTCTGCAGATGTATTGTTTCTTCATGAGGAATTCTCGAAAATCGCGGCTGCTGTAGATATGCTAATTGAGACCTAATTATCTCGAGATTTAATTACAATTTTTAATAATGATTAGCATAGTTAAATTCGTCTTTTCATTACGAATCCATTCATATACAAAACTCATTTTTGATAAAAATGCAGTTGTACAGTTCTTTCATCCGGACGGCAGTACAGTTTCTTCATCAGGACGGCAGTATTGTAGGGTACTTTTTTTCTACCACTTTCCCGCTGGTCTGGCCACACGTCCACATTGATTGAAGTCAAAGTTATGTAAAATGATATTTCTTGCGTAACAATATTTTTATCATTTTTATTATTGCATTGCACTCGCATTACAAACCTGCTCATTTGAAGCCATTCCACGGCTTCCCATCTTCATTCGTTCTCAAGATGAAGTATTTGTCAATAAACCCCCGTTAACAGTAAATTATTAAGTATTTTTGAAAAGTGTATTGTTTTAAAGAATGTTGGAAGAATATCTGTGAATTTTTTCAGATTTTTCCTAACGTCGTCCTCTTTCTGGAAACAGGTAAACGTGGACGCCTGAAAAAGGAGGTAGAAACCCCTGTTTTTGGGGGATTTTTTGCCCTCTAACTATTGACAAAAATTTTTGAGGATAAATGTGATCATATCGTTGAATTCAAAAGACATTGAAGCTCATGTAGGGGGTGATGTCACCTAGAAAACTCACCTGAAAAAATGAATTCCAAATGCTAGCGCAACGAATGATTACACAGACCGACAAAATTTAAACCCAAAGGCCGGACTATGTGACCCCGAAGGATTTTGGTATCCTAAAATCGAACCCCATATCCAAATTTTTCCTATACGTCAGGTTTTTGAGATATCTTAACCTGAAAGTGCAAAAATTGCTATTTTTAGCCATATTTGAGACAATATAACACGATCAGAAATTTTTTTCTCTAAAAACTGCTAACGCCATCATTCAGTACTTCTTTTTATCTTCCATTCTCGTTTTTGATCATCTCGAACAGATTTTTTTTTCTCCAAAATATCACACATTAACCATTCAGTTTTTCTTCGCCTTGCATTGTTCCACAATGCATTACGATTGAACCGCCCCCCCCCCCTCTGTTTCTCATTTTATCTTGAAATCTTGTTCTTTTAAATAAATTATTACGAGATCACATTTTAATTCTCACGTTAAAAGTCATATATAGTGGACAGGACAATAATATTTTTCATTTGTTTTATTAATTTTTCTGTATAAAACAAATGAAAAATGTTAGTGTCTTGTCCACTATATTTATAAACTATATATAACTTTTTTCTTCTGGGTTAAGTAAAAAGCAGTTTAAACAAAGAATGTTTTTTCCAACAATGCATGTTTATTCAACAACGCGTTATTGCTGAGTTATCATATTTCAGGCTCAACAAAAAAAAAAATGCGCTCGAAAAATTTCATGCCGATAATTTTTAGTCTTTAAATTTAGAGTAAATGTTTTTCGTTCCGCCACGTTCGATGGAACACCTCCCCCGGTAAAGAGCGTTTTAAGGGGTATCGGTCGCAATCGCTTTTTGGATTTCAGACCGTTCAGGCGTGGTCGGGCTGAGCCCGTGGGAACGAGCTTCACCACCTGAAGTTTTTTTGTACGCTCCTAACCTGGAATAAGATATATTTGTAATGCTGCTATTTACTTTTTTTTAGAAACGATGTGATCTTTAATACTTAAATTTAAGACAACTAATTTTTTTATTAGTTTAAAAATTCCACTATCTTTTTGCACATTTTGAAGATTTTAATTTAAACTTTTTATTTTCCCAGTTGAAAAAAAATTATATAATCCACTTGATGCATCTACAAATCCATTTTACATTTTCATACATTTCTTATTGAAGCCTTAAAATTTAGATTTTTGTATGTAACGTTCAAACTGAAATATTTTGATTATGAAATATTGTCTAAATTCAATCGTCAGAAGTTTAAATGTTTCAAACTCGAGAATTCAAAACTATATAATTTTAAATTGGCATTGATAACAAAATAATGATAATAATTTGAGATTAAAATAGTAATAATCTCGGTAAAAATGGTATGATTTCAAATTTCAATTGTTTGACATTGTAATGATTAGAAGCCATATAAAAAAGCATAAAGTAAAGATATAGCTGAAAAAAATTTCCGACATTGTAAGCTCAAGGCGAATCCTCTAGGTTGAAAAAAGTCGCTCGGGCTAGAAATCCTCAAGGGATAGTTGTGCCAAGTCTGTAGAGATTTTTTGATTGACCCAAGCATACCGGAACGCGACGGCCTTAAAAGCGCGCTGTTTTTAAATCCAAGTTCTCAATCTCCTCCGTTTTTATTCGAAGACAAATAGAAATTGACCATGTGAAGCTTGTATATTATCAAATAAATCATATTTACATTCAAACAAAGTTTGTACATCAATTTAACGTAATTTAACGCACTTTAAGATCAAAACGCAGTTTGAATTTTTGAAGATAAACGCTTTGTATTATTTTACAAGAAAGCAGTTTTCTTTCTTACAAAAAAAAAAGAATTTTATAATGCAATTTGTGATATTTTTATGCCTGTGAAAATAACTATGTACATATTACACCAAACTCTCAGTTCATGAACAGTGTCGGAGGTTGCCTGCAAATAGCCTTCTTCATAAAGCGCGATTATCGACACGTGAACAGTCAGGGCCGCCTGAACCGTTTTCATAATATTGCGCAATATACTCGACTGAGTACTAGTCGAGGTACCAGTGTACTGCGGCGTCGTCCTTTCCGAGGCGGAATTGCAGCCGTCTCTCTCCCTGCCCACTGAGAAACTGCTTGGGCCAGCAATCTAGGAATTCATAAACTGCGCGTTCACCGCGCTTTTATGCACTGAGGGTCTGGTGTAGTATATTTTTCAAACCGTTCAATTTTCAGTAGGAAAACCAGCTCGTGTATTAAAGAGAATGAAATGAACAGTGATTATTTTTTAAAAGAAAAATTGAGATCTAATTGAGCCAGAGCATTTTCATGATGTTTATTGTGTAACAAATATTGTGGAAAGTAGATTGGTGGACTGCATGACTGTTCGGAAATGCCCAGTAGGTACATATACCAGCACATTTCAGTTATGTAATTGGTCAAAGTATCTCTTTAAAATTTCATTTATTAAGAGTTACACTGATAGAAATAAATTGGCGGCAGAAAAATATTTATGATTAGATAAACCCTATTTTATTTCTGGTATAGATACAGCCATACAGGATGTCTGTTTTGGCCATCCGATTCTTGTTTCTTATGAAGGCAGACGAGCAGGCGCGAGCGAGATGCGCCTGTTGTAAACAAAACAAACCGAGTCGGGTAAATCAGCCATTCAAAGGGTATTGCTAAATGACAACATTTTCGAGATAGTTCGCTCAGGTAAATGGTAGGCATGACTGGCTCGGTATAGATGTTTTAGATTGATCTGGAATTCTCGTGTTATTTATTTAAATGACACGTTTATTACGCAACACTGCTCTGACCCAGATTGCTGATCAATCTCTCTAGCGATCACCCCAAGCGAAGAGCCTCACAAAATTGTTTGTGTGGTTCCCCACTTGCGCTCATTAGTATCCAAGGTCTTTGTTTCAGGCGTCATTCACTCTATTGTCACTCTGTTTACAAACTATTTGTCGCCACACTTTTCTGTCCTGGCATACAACTCTAGCTTCCTTGACGTCCATGCATTTTTTCATGCAAGCTCTTGTGTTTCTATGGCTTCTTATTTCTCTTCGGATTAATGTCTCATTCACAGATTCTAACCATTCTTTCGGCGTTCTATAACCTCTGGGCATTCTGCCATTTACTTTACCTTTATACACTTGCTTGGTCAGTCGTTCATCTTTCCTTCTTTCAAGATGCCCGAACCTCCTTAGCTGATTTCTTTCCCATATGTCAACTAGTGTCTCTCCTGTACCACATTCTTTGAGGATTGTCTCGTTTCGTACTTTGTCCATCAGTGTTTTCCCGCATATTATGCGCAGAGGTTTCATGCCGATCGCGTTGATTTAACTCCTGTCCTTTTCTTGACAGGTCCATGTCTCGCTACCGTACAGTACAGTCGGTACAAATCATCAGGTCATCGAAACATTCATTACTTAACATTATGTCACTTATACATGAAAAACTATCAAGTTATTATTATTTTAATAGTATTCTCTTTGAATAATGTTAGAAAGTTACGTTTTTTTCTGAAAGCTTCTACGATTGTACCATGAAAAAAAAGAAAAGATAAAAATTTGAATCACCTTACTAACATAATGGGAATTGGGTGCTTGCGAAAATGTTACCTTCAAATCGGAATCGTTGAGAATCTACGTATATTTACGATTATATTCTCAAACTCGTCAGATTGTTAGAGATTTTGTCGACCTATTAGCATTTTTAACTAAGCAATAGGCGAGGAAACAGTGAAGAAATAGGTAAGTGGAAAGACAAAGGACCTAAGATCGAGGGCCTGGAGCAACTTCGAATCCAGTGAGGGATAGTGTCGTTGCACACTGGAAGGGGAAGGGTACACAGGTAGCCGTGGAGGAAAAGACGATCACCCTTCCCACTTACCCTTACACTCGCTTTACTACCTGTATATATTGTTTTTATTGCTTGTAGGAACCCTCCATTTACTCCGTACTCTTTAAGCCTGTAAAAACTAGGCATTCTTTTTTATCTGGGATCCTTTTTTGGGCGTTCTAATATGATCTCACACACTCTAAGAAAAAGTCTATTAACAGTAAAATTAGGTTCCTTTCAGAATGCGTCCTTTGAAATTAAGCAGATTTCTTTTGTCCATCAATGGAATCGTTTCACTGTCCAAAGACTTATCCGTTAAATGCAAAACAGAAGTAGTTTTACTGATGAACGATTTCTTTTGAATTTGAAAAGAATTCCTTTAGCTATTATAGGATTCCATTTGTTGGCTGGCGGAGAAAGTGCGCATGTGCGTGAGTAAATTTGTTCACTGCATGATTGATTTATTAATTGATAAAGTGAGTGAAAAAGCGTGCGAAATACTGTAGAATATGGATTTCTGGAAAAAATTAGGAATCCCAGATAGTGACGCGAAAACTTTAGAAGGTACGTGTACTGAAAGAACAATTTTTGATCAGCATAACCTCACTTTTCATTGATTTTAACGCTTTTGACAATCGAAGTAGAAACTTTTTTTATTGCTTTTGACAATCGAAAGTTCGTACGGCATTCTTTGTGAAATGATTTTGTGGAGTGTCGATTTTATATCGATTTTATATTAACATTCACCAAAGTTCGGCTTCTGTACATTTCTTGCACGTAATATTATGCAATAAGTTTTCTTTTAACGTTCAAATTATTCCTTCTATTGTCCGACAATAGATTTCACTTCAAGATCAAAGGAAATCCTTTCACAGTTAAAGGATAGCATTTGAAACGACAATCCTTTAACTGCAAAAGGATTTCCTCTCATGCCAATTTTGAATGGAAAATCCTTTAATAGTGAATGGAATCGTTTGACAGTCAATAGTCTGTTTTTAGAGTGCAAATAGTCTTATTTTAGTACCAGTTTCTGTCTTGTTTAGTTTGCTAACTTCAGATTGATAAATGATCCAAGATAGCGAACTAAATTGATTCAGAGGGTGCATTGTTTTAATTCTTCCAAACTTCACTCTTACAAAAAACAAAAAATAGATGAAATTAAAAATTCGTAAAAATTAGTGTTGAACCGTCACACTCAGAGGTCGCGAACTTCAGCTCTATGGGTTACGTTGGTTTCTAAACTTGACAGATTAGAATTTGTTTTATCAGATTCAGTTATTGACAGATGATCCTCATTTCGAGCCTATTTCAATCCACAAATCGACCTTATTTTATTAGATTGGCGGATCAAACTGAACTGGGATTGTTTTGTTGCGTGAATTGGTTTATTACCGAATTAAGTTCTAAATCGAATCCTAATTTTTACAGTGAGGACTTCCCAAAGTTTACTTCTATTTACCTTGTCAAATGCTTTTTCTAGGTCAATGAATCCACAGAAAACTTTCTTTCAAGCTTTTTTCTGTGATCTGTCTTAGGCTAAATATCTGATCTGTACATGATCTTCCTGGCATAAATCCATTTTGGACTTCCCCATATCTTCTCTTCTGTAATTTCCATTACCCTACGAATAAGTATTTTTGAGTATATTTTACTTACGTTACTTAGGCTGATACCTCTGTAATGACTGCAGTTGCTTTTATGTCCCTTTCTTTTGTATATTGGTACGATAATCGCTTTTCTCCAATCGTCTGGGACTTCTAAATTAGTTATCATAATGACTAATTGTAAAGCAAAAAATTAGTCAACGTTTAAAATTGCTGTTATTCAACTACTTGTTAGGCAAATTTCACTAATTGAACAAAATTATAGTAAACCAATTGTAGGCTATACCCTGTATGTTATTGGACTGAAAAATTAATTAATTTAGTACCATAAAACCTAATCCTTTTTATATTTCTTAGGTTATTTATATTCATTTATGCACATTCGCTTGTTACTTATATTTAATTATTAATATTTACATGTTATATGACTCTGAAGCTAAGTGCAAAATTGTTGTTCGTTTTGATATATATGTCAAAACGAACAACAAGGAGATATATATCTCCTTCTCATTATGAAATAAATATATTTTATTTATCTTATTTTTTTAACTTTTTACGAAAATGTTTAGATATCTGAACTAGTCGAAACCTCCAGGTTCTGAATGTCTAATTTTTGAATCTTTATATAATAATATGCAACATTACAAATAAGATAAAAAAATGCAATCATTTTCAGCTGGTCTACGTGCGTTCCTAGCCGACAAACTACCTGATAGGTAGTAAATTAATATATCTACAGAAATAGACTCATCAGGAATGGTCCGGATGTTCAGTAATCGTCAGAACTTCTGACCATTTGTGACGATTCCTGACTTTCCTTTTAGTAGGGAGTAGTTAAAAGGTTAGTGTTATGGAATATTCCGTACATGTCGCCGACTCGTTGGGGCTAGTATAACAGAATTTTCAGGATGAGTTGTGAATTGGTCAGGAGTGTTGGAAATATTCTAGGAGCTGGGTATAATCTTGTGTGCTGTTCTGTGTCCGTCGGATTTCTTTATTGAATATTACGTAAAATGTTGCGCTGATTACAAAAATGTGGGGTGCCCCCCTCCCCTCAAGTGGGGAGGTTTCGAGATACTCGCGTTTTATTTTATTTTTTAATTAATACAATTTTTTTTCCTCTTATAATTTTGAGTTTTTTGAAAGTTCAAATATAGCGTCGTGTAGGAAACCTATTTAAGAAGGGGAATTTCCTGTTTCATTTTTAATTCAGGCCATTATGAATATAAAAAATTAACAATTATGTTGAAAAATAAGGAGAAATAAAAGTGTGCTTATTTTGGTTGAAATAATGATTCTGCACCAAAAGTTTCTAACAAAAGTTCGAGGACTCCCAGAGGATGATTTTTTTTCTAATAAAATATTTTTGATAAAAGTGATCCATTTCGAGAAAACATCGATTAAAGAAATAAAAAAAATTCAGAGCCAGAATAGAAAGCTGGTTTTCTTTGTAGAAAGCAATTTTATTAACAAAAGGCCTAGCCGGTTAAGCATGTAAAATCTGCCCCCGCACGTATCAAGTTCAAATTTACGTCATAGTTTCATGCCCATGTGAAGTATAATTTCGCCCAATGATAACCTTAAAATTACATTTTTGAGTGACTTATGGAGGGGGAAAGAAAAATAAAAGTGTTTTTTCTCGAAAACCACTTAACCGATTTTGATGAAGAAAATATATGTTACATACATCAATGAGAGTAATGCAAAAAAAATGAACACATTTTGATAAAAAATACAACCAAAAAAAATTTTTTGAATTTTTCAAATTTTTTTTTTTTTTTATATTTTGGAGATACACCTACAATTTTTTCTCAAAAATATCTTCAGATTATCAGCTTTAACATATATTTTTGCTGAATTTTTCGTGGAGGTATAACATGGGTAAAAAAAATAAAAACCATGCATGCAGCGCTACGCTCATACGGCACCCTCCCACACGGCTGCGGAATGCTATACCGTCAAGCGGCTCAATCTATTTTTATGAAAAAAGTGTCATCAATATCAACGAGACCATTAAAAAAAAATTCTGTTGAAAAATACATCTCTTCATTTTCTCGCAGGAAAATCCTTACGTTATCTGCTTTAACATATATTTTTTCCAATTTTTTTGTGGCGTTATATATCATGACTGAAAAAATCAAACACTCAGCGCTGGCCAGTGCTACAAAGGACTGAAATCGAGAAAAAAGACAAAAATTACACAGACTTACAATTACTTGCTGTTGTTTTCAGCTTCACACTGCCAGTGCACTGCTGTCCAGTGCATTGGCCAGCGCTGCGTGTGTGATTTCTTCAGTCATGATATATACCGCCACAAAAAAATTGGAAAAAATATATGTTAAAGCAGATAACGTAAGGATTTTCCTGCGAGAAAATGAAGAGATGTATTTTTCAACAGAATTTTTTTTAATGATCTCGTTGATATTGATGACACTTTTTTCATAAAAATAGATTGAGCCGCTTGATGGTATAGCATTCCGCAGCCGTGTGGGAGGGTGCCGTATGAGCGTAGCGCTGCATGCATGGTTTTTATTTTTTTTACCCATGTTATACCTACACGAAAAATTCAGCCAAAATATATGTTAAAGCTGATAATCTGAAGATATTTTTGAGAAAAAAATTGAAGGTGTATCTGGGTAATTGTCAAATTGAAGGCAAACTTGAAGTCCCAATAATATAACATTAACTTAGAAGCTCGTGCCGATTTTTTTAAAATTTTAATAAACACTTATTATCATCCTCTACAGAATGGGCAGTTCTTTTTTTTCATTTCTGTTCCTATTTACTTTAATTTAATATAAGAACACCTGAAACGTCATTACCGTACGGCGTCCCAACCTCACTTTGCACAAGGATAAACTGATTTTCTCCGTTTTTTTAGACAGTAACCTGAAAAACGCTTAACGTATCAAGTTTGTAAACTTCATATGAACATAAATTTAATGTAGGCACATTTTTTTAATTCAAATAAATAATATTTTAAAAGCCTTGATGTCTGTCCCTCAATTTTTTCCATTTCAGAAGTCATTACCGTACGTCTGTTTTTCTAGTAAAATATTGTAGTTACAGTGGAGTAATAAATACAAAAATATTAGGAGTATTGTTTAATACAAGTTTTTATAAAATTGAGCTTAAAATATTAACTCTCTTTCCTGTGAATCCGATATTAAAACTGAAAAGTGCATCTTGACAACAAAAATGTCATTACCGTACGTGCGTTAAAAACCATTTTCGGAGTGAACAAATTTATGAAAACAATTCCGTTACTTGCTTGGTGGTGTTTTCTTTCATAAGTAGGTGACTTTTGATAATTAAAATTTGTTATTTTTTTATAAACAATAAAAAAGGTTAAACTTTAACATTTTTCTCGCATCATTACCGTACGGTACAATAGAACAGCGTACAACTGATTATACGCGCGTGCCCATGGATTCATTATTATTTCTTATTTTCATAACTGCCCCTTTTGGATTTAAAATAGTTACATGTGATAAGATCAATTTCCGTTATGAAACATTTAATTCCTAAAAATAATATGATTGCCACTGTAGGTGCTGAAATTTGCCTACAATTTGACAATTACCCATCTACAAAATATCACATAAAAAAAAAATTTTTTTTTTGTCATATTTTTTGTCAAAATTTTTTCATATTTTTTTTTGCATTACTCTCATTGATGTATGTAACATATATTTTGTTCATCAAAATCGGTTGAGTGGTTTTCGAGAAAAACCTCTTTTTTGATTTTTCTTTCCCCCGCCTGTCAGTCAAAAATGCAATTTTAAGGTTATCATTGGGCGAAATTATACTTCACATGGGCATGAAACTATGACGTGAATTTGAATTTGATACGTGCGGGGGCAGATTTTACATGCTTAACCGGCTAGGCCCTTTTGTTGCTAAAATTGCTTGCTACAAAGAAAAACAGCTTTTTATTCCGGCTCTGAATTTTCTCATTTCTTGATGGATGTTTTCTCAAAATTGATCACTTTTATCAAAAAATATTGTATTGAAAAAAATCTTCCCCTAGGAGTAGTCCAACTTTTGTAAGAAACTTTTTTCTTCAGAATGAATATTTCAACCAAAATAAGCACAGTTTTATTCTTCCTCATTTTTCAGAGTAATTGTTAATTTTTTCATGTATCAATTGCCTGAATCAAAAAATGGTATAGAAAATTTCTCTTCGTAAAAGGGTTTCCTACACTACGCTATATTTGAACTTTCAAAAAACCCAAAATTATAAGAGATTTAGTGCATTAATTTTAAAGGGTAACACCACTGTAGAGGCGGAAAACAAGACTAACTTCGTGAATTATTTTCGAGAATATTAAACAGGGAATCGGATTTTTTTAAAAAAAGGGTTCTTTAAGTATATATTAGTATATATTGCGAAATGCCTTTTTTTAAAACGTCTCCACGGGCGGACGGATTACTTGAAAAGTATGAGACCTGGAACGAAAAACCAAAAAATTCTAAATCTATATACCATTGGCTAAAGTACTACGTAGGGGTTTTTGTTTAAATCGAATTTTGTAAAAATGGCGCGACTTTGAAAAAAAATCGATTTTTCGCAAAAAAAAAGGCTGCCAGTTCGAAAAATGTGGTTTCGAGGAAAACGCGTTTAAAGTTTTACTAACAGAAAAATCTACGAAATCTCATTCTTACATTTAATCTGCGATGCCTGCACAGACCATCGACATATAGAAATGGACTGATAACCCTGTGGTAAGCACTGAAATTGGCTTTAGAGAGAGAAAAAACATTTGAGGGGTAAAACTGCCTGTCAACAGTCCAACTTTCGAGCAAGGAGTTGAAATGTCAACCTAAAAAGTTGAATTTTCGAAGAAAAATGTAATAGTTGATATTTTAAAAATTACCAGTTGAACCAACAAAACGAATTTTCAACAATATACTTTAATCATTAACTGAAACAGATTGTTTTTAATCCAGATGGTTGCAGTTTTAACCAAAAATTGATTCTCTACAAAAAAAAAAAAAAAAAAAAAAAACGAATTTTGAGGAAAATACATTAATCTTCAACCAAATAGTTAAATTTTCTACTGAATTGTTGAATTTTTGAAACTAAAAAAATCGCATTCAAATTGTTTAATTTTGAAGCAAAGTGTCGAATTTTTAACCAAGAAGAAAGACTTTTTAACAAAATTTAAGAATTTTCAAATCGCAAATAAGGAACTTATAGTTGGATTTTCTTATTGGGCTCTATTAGTTTAGTCCGCCTTCAAGTGAAGAAACGGGAAAAGATGGAAATAATTAAATAGAATTTTGATCATTCGTTGACTAAATAATAACATTGTAAATAAACATTGAAGCTTATTTCTAATAGTTTTAAAATATAAGGTTAGAAAACTGGAAATTTTGGTTGAAAAATAAAGTTAATTTTCCATTGCACACTTTTTTATTTCAGACTACTCATAAGTTTAATCTTTGAAAAATTGGATGACACCATTTTTTAAATTTGTGACACTTTACACCAGGCATGCCCAACTCGGGAAATTTCCTCCGGGAACACATGTTCCGAGTTCCCTACTCTTTCTCCTAGAGAGCGGGAGTGGTGGTAAACGCTTGCGAGAATCTCTCCTCTGTGACGTACGCGGCTACCACGCGCATGCGTCTACCACCACTCCCGCTCTTTAGTAGAAAGAGTAGGGAACTCTGAACATGTGTTCCCGGAGGAAATTTCCCCGAGTTGGGCATGTCTGCTTTACACTATTATTGATCTCCTAAGTGAGTCCATAGCCTATACGTGCTATTTAAATGTACAGGTCTGCTAAGTTTTCATAGAAATGTTTAACAGAAACCTTTATCAGAAACCTTTAAACCGTCTCTTAATACCTTAAATACTTTAATAATAATGTTTTTATGTAAACTTGTTTCTTACAAAAGGATTATTTTCAATCAAATGGCAAGAAGAATTTAAGGTTACCAAGTTCTTTTAATAAGCCAATTTAAACATGATTTTTGACTCGAAACTTTTTAAAAATTTAATTTATTATAACTGCATATTTATAATCTATTATTTGTAATTGTTTACAAACTAATTAACCATAATGAATATTTAGGCAATGCGTGGGGCATCCGTTTCACTTGACACAGTCCTGGAATAGAAAAAGGCAGATCTACCCCTCACATGTTTTTTTTTTCGCTCTACAGCCAATTTCTGTGCTTTCCACAGGTTTATCGGTCCATTTCTATATGTCGATGGCACAGACACACCCATACTATTTGTAATAGAAATCAGCGCACCCTAGTTGACAACTGAGGAACCCTAATGACCTCCCAATGAGCTTCTTCCCATTTCGACAGGTAAAAGAAATATAAAAGCATTGGATCCGAATGCGCCACTGGAGCACTCACTGAAGCACGCTTCGAAGCGCTTCGATGAAATCAAGATTTCAGTCTGTTAACATTTTTTTTGCAATGCTACCAAGTGCACATTGTTTTTAGGCCCATAAAGTACATTTTAAGCAACAAAAAAATCGATTTTTTGAAAATCCTACAATGGTGTTACCCAGTTAAAAAAAATTAAGACGCGAATATCTCGAAACCTCTCCATTTTTTAGGGGGTGGGGGCAACCTACCTTTCCGTAATCAGTACAATATTTTACGTAATATTCAGTAAAAAAATCTGACGGGCCTAGAACGGCACACATGATTACACCCAGCTGTGGGTTATGTTCGCTAATAAAATGAGTCTGTGAGAGTGGCAAATGCGTTGGATTCCAAAAGATTAGCCCCATACAGAAAATTTCGTAATACTATACATTATCAAATTATTTTCACCAATTTATCGGTATATTTCTCTGTTGAAAAATAGTTAAATTTAACTAATTTTTATTCATATTTAATGAATTCAGACATTAGAGAGAGCACAATATTTTTCTAATCAGGTTATTAGATCCACTTCTAACCTACATATTTGTTGGCTCGGTAAAACATCATTATGTTATTTCCATAAAGCGAGCCACTTATTCTCCTTTTTGTTATTATTTCCAAAAAATGTACTTCCAGACACTTTTTCAAGATGTCGTAAATTCTTCCACTTTTTAAAGGGTCTTTGTTGACTTTCTTTTTTCACATTTTTTGCAGGGCAAATAATTTAAAATGTAGGCCTTAAAAAAGGGCCGTGTCTAGGTTCACCGAATTTCTGTGAACCCTAGGAACATTCCTAGAATTAACAAGTTTTAGTGATTCTTGAAAATAGGAATAAACAAATTTTTAAGATATTAAAATTAAAAAGCCCAAAACCGTACAATGTAAAATTGACCGCCTTAATATTTAAACAAATATTTGTTTAATTAAACCTGTTCTAAATTGAAGAATTAACAATTAAAACTTGCAAATTGGGAGAACTTACAATGTAAGTTGATATACATTCCAGAATTGCAAATTAAAAAAAAACGTTAATAGTTGAGAAATTTTAAGTTTGTAAGCGTTCAAAAGTGATTAATTCAAAATTAAAAGTGTTTTAAATTGAACAGTTTTTAATTGCAAACGAGCAAAATCGAATAATCTTAAACATATCTTCTAATTCCACAATTGTAAATATAAAGTCTTTAAAATTGGGTTTCAAATAAAAATATTTTTAATTGAAATTTCAGAAAAGCATATGGCATATCCTTTCGCGATCGGTATAATTTTTATTCGTAATACTTCTTTGGATCAGAATCATAATTATATCAATATTATTTTATTTCAGGAGCTTTGCCAAAAAAATATGAAAAACAGTATTTCAAACTTTTTTCATACAATTATGGGAACCACACATTCTGAAAGAGCATCAGATTCCCCATAAAGGAATGTCTTGACTTAAATGCCATATGCATTATGCAAGTGTATTGAGATATTCAGTCATTTACCAAAAATTTTATTTCGGATTCAAGACTTTTTTAAAGTGTCTTAACATTACATAGGGAATAATAAAACATATGAAAAAGCTTTACTCGAAGGAACTTACATATATGCACCCACAAAAAAATGTTCCTCATTCGGTTTTGTTAACCGTTTCAGAAAACATATTTTATTGATTGAAATAGATTTTTTAGTTGGATCTGCCAAATAATTTAAGAGTGCATTTTAGTAGAATCAAGCAAAATATTTGGTTGATACAACCAAAATATTTTATTGAAAGCATCTTAAAAGTCATGGACGCATTGGCACTTGGTACGATCGCATACTATACAATTTAAGATGACAGTGCACGCATCCCATGTAGAAATTCCGATCGGAATTTGGAAGGGCCCCGGCTAGTTTTCCCCGTTTCTGATCGGGCGCTGGTCGGGAAAAATAGGGAGGGCCAGACTTGCTCTGTAACGCTGTTTTATCCAGGCACTATCTAGAACTTCTAGCGAGGTCCTAACAGGAATACCCTTCAACCACCCGTCTAGACCCTCTCTGTTTTCCGGTACGCTCATTATTCAGCTGTGATATAAATATATGTGAAAAACTATTTTTCAACAACAAAATGATTTTTTAAATTATTTTTCACTGGGTTTCACATACACAGCACCAATTCAACTGTTTTCCGTGTGTTTCACGTATTAACAAAAAATTCGAACTTTATTTTAATCAAAGTGATTGTGAAAGGTGAAAATAAATTATAAACACGTGTTTATAAGTGTTGAACGCACGGATGCTTCAGATGAAAATAAATTTCAGTTTGCTGTCACGTGTTGTTGAGGCAGCCATTCGCCTGTTTACTAAAACATGATTTAGTGCATACAAATTTCTGAAGATGACACTGCATCATATATACTGCAGCACCATCTTCAGGAAATTTATCTGGGGTATGCTGACTAACGCCCGACCAGTGCCAGACTAGAATGTTTTGATTCCTTTATCTAAATCAGGAACCAACTAAAGCCCCGCTCAAATACAAGATTAGGGCCTAACTAGAGGCACATAGTTTTTTCTAGTCATAAGGAATAAAAAATCTTAGCAGTGCCTTGAAGGGTCCTGTTTAGAACTTACTAGTCCAGTGGTTCTAGTGAGATTCTGACTACTGCTCTAATTGAAATGGGGACAAACGGGGACAAATGGGGCAGTTTCTACATGGGATGGGAGAAATTCAGCTGTTTCGCTCGACTGTCTCATCTGTCGAACGACATCGAACGAGGTCCTCGAAAATGATCGAGAAACGTCACTTGTGACAGCCTTTTAGTGACAGAGCTCTGCTGCCAAAGATTATTGGGATTTAACGTTTAATTTAACGTTAAATCTGTTTATCTTACATTTTTAATTTAACTTAACGATTAAACACAATCTGGAGAAGGATGGCAAAAGATACAAGCTATGCAGGGAAAATAAGAATAATAATAAACAATAATAAAAAATAATACAAATACTACTATTAATAAAACCTTAATAAAATCTAAAATAAGAAAATTATATAAAAAATAAAAATTAACATTCGAAATTCATTTAAGATATATTTGAATATATTATATAATTTAATCTTCTCGGTAATTAACTGATGATTGATCAAGATTCATCTGAATAGAAATCAGTGACAAAAATAAGGAGGGAGGAAGTTCTAGGGAGTATTTTTGAATGCGAATACACGGATAAAAAGAAGAAGTTCGCGAAATTTAAGGCTTGCTCTGCACAAAAGTAGGAAATTATAATAAAAATAACGGATGGAAATACAATTGGAACTACCCGACATTTAAAAAATTCCATGCTGAGGAATACAAGAAAGCCTTTTCTAATAGTGCAGACCAGCAGCCAAAAGAAGTATTATTGATTAGCAACGGCCATGCCACGCTGGAAACACCAGTTCCCGTTAGATCACTGAAGTTAAGCAGTGTTGGGTGCGGTTAGTACTTGGATGGGTGACCGTTCGAGAATAATACTACTGCGTTGCTGTTGGCGGTCGTGGGTGTGGTGAGCCCACACTTGTAGTTATTTACTACAAGAAACTATCCACCTAGAAACACTACCCGAATCGGGTAGTGTCACGCCTACCCCTAGAGGCTCGCCGAAAGGGAAACGGCTTAATGGTATAAAAAAAATAAAAAAAATTCAAACATAATTTAATTCAAATTCTTCATTTTATCATTTTTAGCAAGAGATTAATTAATTTCTACTCTTTTTGAAGCCTGTTTTAATGGAAATATGATTTTAAGTCTGAATGAAATACAATATCCTTTTCCCTTCTTTATTCGAGAAGTGACAGAAATATACGACTGATTTTTGTAAGAATCTTACAAAACATTACTTTCAATAAAACAAATCTTTTTTGACAAAAAGTATCTCGCAAGATGAAAAATGTTATTTTTCTAAATTTAACAACAAAATAAAATTACACTTATACCGAATTCATTTCAAATCGGGAAGGCTGTAAAGCGTGCATGCTGAAGTCACGAAATCGTTTCAAGACATAATATTTTTTGTGCCACTTGAAAAATTATAAAAAAAAGTTTCTTAGACCTTTTCTTTATCTTGCCTCTTTTTCAAAATGTTCGCTAAAGTATTAATAGAATCGGCTATAATTGTATTTTTCTCAATTAAATTACATTAAAACAATTAAAACAAATTAATTGTTTATGTTGATATAATTTTATTTTATTTCAATTTAATGGGCTATAATTGTTTTTTAAAAATCAAATTAAATTTGAACAATTATAACATTATATTTTCTAATATTTTGTAAAAAAATCTAATGTGTGAATTTATAAGTTGAAACAATTTTATTTACGAAGTATTAGAAAATTGCATTGTTACAACAAAAAGACAGATATAACCGAATTTATTAAATTTTTAGCGAAAATTTCAAGAAAAAGACGCAAGATAAGAAAAGTGTTGCAAACTTTTTTTTACAAATTTTCAAGTGGAAGAACTTCACTCTTTTGACTATTTTCAAATATCGTTTCGTTATTGAAAAAATGTGAATTTTCATTTTTTATTAAAATAAATATTAAAGTTTAAACGGCAAAATATGAGTCAACTAAAATCCCTTAAAAACAACATAGATAACAACATATTTTGTCTTAAAACGATTTGATGACTTCACTTTGCACAGCCTGTCCAATTAAAAATAAATTCGGTCTTTATTAAAATTAAAAAATAGGTTGGTTTAAAAATATAAATCTACCTGAAAAGTGAAATTTCTCTGCTCGATTTCTGATATAATAATTTCATATATAATATATTTATACCTTTGATCTTTGATTAGAAATTTGATCAAAACATCTTTAACTGTATAGTGGTGGAATAGGTAGCGAGAAAATATCTGCCGAAATGTTTCTTTGATGATGATGTAACCCAAGAATTGTCCGCCTATTTGCACAAAAATGCGAATTTCCCACAAACAATGCCCTGAGATCAATGATTTCCTCAACTTTCAAGGATATGCTAGAAGCCGTAATCAAAACGCTACAAAAAATGTATCAAAGATATCTTTCACTGTAAATAGTTGGTCCTCTGTATAAAAATATGTTCGAAATAAACTTTTTTTCATAGAAAATATAATATATAGAATTCCTGAAAAAAACAACAAGAATTCAACGATTAAATTAGGACAAACACCACAAAATGCTCCTATTGCAATTCCTAAAAAACAAAATAAAAAAATTGGTTTCTTTGGACAAAAATAAAAAAGAGGAAAGAAAAATGAGAAGGTAACCAACCACATCCCCTTCCTTCTCTTTTTTATTTCTTTCATCTTTTTCATTTTTATTATTATCAAATCACAATAAAAAAGCATGCAATTTACATTACCAACGTTTCGGTGCTCACACAGCACCCTTATCAAGGTTTTTTCATTTTTTTTATCCGTGCTTTTTTATTGTGATTTGATAATAATAAAAATAAAAAAGACGAAAGAAATAAAAAAGAGAAGGAAGGGCATGTGGTGGTCGGTTGCCTTCTCATTTTTCTTTTCTCTTTTTTATTTTTATCCAAAGAAACAAATTTTTACATTCTCATCATAATGAGAAGGTATTGATTTTATGTGAAAAATGACTTTCGTGGATTTCA
>CAKNXH010056394.1:40293-59844 GCA_932178445.1 Andricus quercusramuli
AGGTTGAAAGGGTCGATTGAGAAGGTAAGGGATGAGATAGGTGCGAAAGAAGGAAGAGAAGAGGGAAAGAGAGGCTGGTGGGACGAGGAATGCAGGGAGAGTAAGGAGAGAATGAAAGAGTCTGTAAGAAAATGGAGGAAAGGAGAAATAAAGAAGGCGGAGTACAACAGCAGGAAAAGAGAACATGAGAGGATGCTGGAAGGGAAAAAGCAAAAAGGAAAGGAGAAATACAAGGAAGAAGTAGAAAAAGCAATCAAAGAAGGTAGGGTTTGGGATGTGATAAACAGGGAAAGAGGATGAAGGAGGGGCGTGAATGAAGAAATAGAAATGGATGAATGGACGGATCATTTTAAGGGTCTGCTAGAGGAAGAACAAAATAGGATTGAAGGGGAAAATAGAAAGACACTCCAGGGAGAAAGGGAGGAAATGAACGAAATAACAAGAGAAGAAGTGAATGAGGCGATAGATAGACTAAAAAGAAGCAAGGCTACAGGAGAGGATGGTATGGAGAACGAAGCGATAAAGTATGGAGGAGAAGGGATTAGGGAAGGGATGTGGAAGATCTGCAACAAGGTCTGGAAAGGAGAAGGGTGGCCGGAGGAGTGGAGGACAGGGCTGGTGGTACCGCTTGTCAAGAAAGGGGATGGTAAGAAGGTAGAAGAGTACAGAGGGATCACCCTCATGCCAGTGGGTTATAAAATATACGCGGAAATTCTAAGAAAAAGGTTAGAGAGTTAGATAGAAGAGAAACAAAGTATCCCACACAATCAGACGGGATTTAGAAAAGGGATGGGAACAATAGATAACATTTACGTACTCAACTACTTGGTTAACAGAAACTTAGGGAGAAAAAAAGGGAAATTAGTAGCCTTGTTCGTAGATTTTGAAGCAGCTTTTGACTTAGTGAATATAAAAGTTCTAGGGCAGGCAATGAAAGAGAAGGGAATAGAGGAAGGTTTAGTGAAGAGGATAAAGGAAATTTTTACTGAAACCAGGATTAGGGCGAAGATAGGGGGGGGGGGGAAGGGGAGGTTTTCTGGACAGAAAGAGGTCTTAGGCAAGGGTGCCCGTTGAGTCAGCTGCTCTTTAATATGCTGCTGGCAGACTTAGAGAAGAAGCTAAAGGAGAAAGGGAAAGGGGGGACGATTCTGGGTAATAGCAAACTATACTCTCTAGCATACGCGGACGACGTAGTTCTATTAGCAGACGATGAGAAGGGGATGAACCTAATGATAAAAGTTTTCGAAGAATATGTACGAGCAAAAGAACTGACGGTGAACGTAGGGAAGACCAAGGTGATGTGCTTGAGAAAGAGAAAGACCAAAGTAGGTTACGGTTGGAAGATGAACGGACAAACAGTGGAAACTGTGGAGGAGTTCTGTTACTTAGGTTTCTGGTTTGAGGCAGGAGGGGGAAACGAGGTGCAGGTGAGGAAGAGAATCGAATCTGCGAGCAAAGTAATGGGCCAAGTATGGGGTAGAGGAAAGAGAAGGTTCAAGGACGACTGGAGAATGAGGGTCTGGTTGTTTGATGCGTTGGTATGGGCGGTATTGGGTTATGGGGTAGAAGTCTCGGGATGGAAACAATATAGGAAAGTGGAAAGCATGCATGAGAGATTTCTGAGATGGGTAATGGGGGTTACTTGGAGTTGCCCAGGATACATGTTGAGGGAAGAACTAGGAAGGGAGAAAATGGTAACGAGACAAATTAATAGAGCCTGGAGGTTTGAAGAGAAACTGAAAAGGGGAGAGGGGAGCAGAATAACACAAGTATGCTTGGACGAAGTTCGGAACAAGGAGACGAGAGGAAATTTGGGAAACTCGAAATGGGAGGAAGAAAGGACAAAAATGAGGAATGTTTGTGATATGCAGGAAGGGGTTCTGGATTGGCAGAACATAGAATTAGAGCTATTAGTAAGACAAGGAGAAGAGAGATGGAGAAAGATTATGGATTCGAAGTACAATAGATGGTATATGATGGTCAAAGTGTTGACGGAACCAGAATATTTGCAAAAGATGAAAAAGGAAGACAAGTGGAATAGGGTGGTACGGTTTAGAATGGGGGAAGGAGTGAGATCTTGTTGATATTGGATGGATGAAGAGGATAATTTGTGCAGAGTATGTGGATACGAGGTGGAGTCATGGGCACATGTGCTAGAGAGGTGTACAGGAGAGTGATGTGGATGAAAAAGCTGGAAGAAATAAGAGAAAGCAAGGGAACAGGGCAGAGCCAAACAAGTAATCCTCTGTGAAGGAAAGTAACTAGAAAAACGGTAAATTTTAATCGTTGAAAATGCATTTGATGGTAAGAGAAAACGAAAGCCCTGGAAGGTCGCTCATGCTTAGATTTGTAGAAATTTAAGAAGAATAGTATTAATATGACTGTTATCATGTAAGGCGAAGAATTAGAATATAAGCAGCGAATAAGTTAAAGTAAGGATGAAATGTAAATATATGTACAGGGAGCGGAGGCCTTCAAACCCGTAAAAGGGAGAGATTAAATATACATACATACATACATATATTACGGGATAATATCTTGGATTATTAAACATTATAAGCTGAGAAAATAAAATCTATAATCCAAGATTTAAAAATCTATTATCCATATTAGAATCCTGGCCCATTAGATAACCTCTAATATATATAATAATTTTTTCAAACGTATTTATAAACCTATACAACATTTTGATAGACGAGCTCGGAAATATAACTGAAAATAAATTTTAATTTTTTAAACACACAATAAGCAGGAAAGTGGCTACCATGAGACTACAAAAACGAAAGTAAAGGAGGCTAAGTTTCTGTACTTGTACAAGTGAGAGTGATGTGTGATGAAAAGAAATATAAACTTACCCATTTTCTACATCTAAATCACGTGTGATTTAGCACTAATAATCATTTTATAACTTAATTATTACTTGTTTCAATGCGAACGGATGCATATAACACGCGCCACGATGCGACGTACCATTTGAGACTACACAGACGCATGAATATTTTAAAATCTGATTGTGAGATGTTACAATTGAATACCTGAAGATTATAAGAATTTAACATCTAGAGATTATATTTGGTAACATCTTCATATATTGGAAAATTATTATAGATTATACGCGCTAATATACTTTTCTATATGGTGTATTATTCTTTAATTCTATTATCCAGTCCGTATAATCCATTTTTCTCAGTGTACGCATCAACTCATTTTCTACTAATATTCCATTAAATATAGCAATATCAAAAATTTTGGAAACGAGCATCTCGGTTGTTCGGTCAGATCGATCGATTTGACGAGAAGTTCGTTTTAATGAGACGATATGAGATGACAGCTCGATTGTGAAGGTGATAAACAACAATATTTTCGGTCGTTTCTCGGATCGTGTCGCTCGAATGAATCACTATGCGAGAGTTCGTAGCATCGCGAAAAAAACATAAAAATGTAATCCGTTTGCGTTTGCATCTCGGTGACCCCTATCAAAATAAATGATCCGGAAACAGAATGGTTTGAGATTAAGTGATTACGTGAAAATTGCGTTAGATAATTGTATCTATGTGCGATTGCCTAAGAATACGATTAAGTTTTTGATAAAACGACAAAACGATTTTTTCAATAAAATAAACAACGGTTTTTGCACAATTTATATTGCAAATGGCCTGCCGTGGAATTGTATCATCTTGTGATATTTAATAGTTAAATAAACTAAATAATTGACACCTATGACACAATTCCATGGTAATCCATATACAATGTAAATTGTGTGGGTCCTATATGGTTAGATGAACTACAAGTCTTAGTTAAATCAACCAAAATCGTTTCTTAGATCAGCAAAAACACTTATTTGAAAAAACCGAAATATTCTCTTGGATTGAGCAAAATATTGGCTTGCATTAAACCAAAGTTTTTCTTGGATCGACCACAATATTTGCTTGAATAAAAAAAAGTATGGTATAGTCAACCAAATTTTACTAACCAAAAAATCGACTTGGTTAACCAAATATTTTTTTTGTTTATATAAAAAGCATATTCTAGGGTTGATTCAACCAACATTCTGTTCATTCAACCAAATCTTTTTCTGGGTGTGTTTGAGCCTGTGTATTTTCCACGAAGGAATAGTAAGGAGTGGTATGGCCCTGTGTGTTTGGTGAGCAGAGGTGCAACAAGGGACGTCCTAGAATTCGTTAATGCTTGCCACGAATGAAAACTCGTATGCTGGCTCGTGCACATGCGCAGACCTGTTTTTGCACTCACGTGTTATACCCCCTCCCCCAGAGTTGGTTACGTAATTTACTCCAGGTAATTTACTTCGTTTTCTACAGTAATTTACCACGTAATTTACGTCCGAATTTCTCTACATGATGTAAATTACGCGGATGTGGAACTTGCAAATATTTCGCTGCCTGTCTAACAACATAAGTACATAACCTCTGCGTGTGGACTGTGACCTGTGCTTGCCAGTTGTGCAGCAATTACTTTTAAATTTTCAAAAATAAGACAAGATGAATATTATAATATAATTGCAAAAATTATTAAGTCAACACTATTCACATAACTATGACCTGGAAGGCGTTTATAACCACTGTTCGTCAATACTTTTTTCAATACACTTTTATCTACATTGTTAAATTTTATTTCCACTCACTCAAAACTAAGGCTTTGCATGGGTTATTTGGAATCCTCGTAGAAATATTCTTTCTCATAAATTTAATCGTTTATTAATCCAACAACTAGAATTCTTGAATTAATCAAGGTTTGGTAATTTTATGTCACGTGCTAGGAAATGCAAAAGTTGAAAACAGACAACCGCCATCATTGTCATGTAATTTACCAGTTTTGTACGTAAATTACTTCATTTAGGTAATTTACGTAGAAAACCTCGAGTGACGCGTCACTTCGCAACCCTGCCCTCCCCTGTGTTATATTTTGACATCTTGATGTACATCTAGGCTATGTTCGTTTGTTTATGTTCGGTCAATACACAAGTTCGAAACTTCAAACGCGTGTTGACATCGTTGGCATGGCAACCGCCAGTGCGCATGTGGACGAGCCCGCATACGAGTTTTCATTTGTGGCAAGCATTAACGAATTCTTAGACGTCGCTCTTCCCACTCACCACTTACAGGGATACTACTCCTTACTATTCGTTCGTGGTATTTCCGTGTAACGTGCGAATCGAGGTGCCAATGCATGTTTCTGTTATGCTGAATTTAATCTCTACAATGTCCAAGCATTAATTTAAGGGCATGTGATACTTAGAATATTATCGATTTTAGCAGTGTTAGGTTCCCCCGGCTTTTTTCCTACAATAATAAAGATTTTGCCTTAAAATTTTGGGGAATGATAGCGAACATGCTAACAGATGTCCCCAAACTCTTCTTTTATGGAATAATTTAAACAAATTTAGTTTTTTTTTAATTTTATTGATGTGTGTGTATTTTCAGTTTTTGTGTACCGACATCATCAGGGACGTGTGTTATACTGTTTTATAGCATCTCCGAATTCAGTTTTAAACCATTTTAATTTTTTGTGACAAAAACCCGGGGGAACTGAACCTGATTTACCACACGAGGGAGTATCACATGCCCTAAAGCTATTTTAAAAGTCTCTAGCACATCCGATTCTTCCGCTATGATTTTGAAAAACATTCAAAAACACGGTTTATGGTTGTAGAAAGATTTTGCCTCTAGATTCAGCGACAAAAATCGGCATGAATGATGCGTCTCATTCATGTCGCTTTTGTCGACCTGTGTTATTGGATGTTTTTAACATTTTTCTATATATTTGTGATCATAGCAACAATAGAAATATTCTATTTCAGGAACACGATCCTAAACACATGAGACAAACTTCAAATGTTTTTCCTAGTATTGATACCAATGTTAACAGTCTTATCTATTTTTTAGTTCTTTATAAAAGTTTGTACCAAGGGGGATTTGGTTTAACCCTCAAAGCTATCCCTGGGGGCTTTTATACCCAGCCTTTTTTTAATCGTGAGTCATTTTTTCCATTTTCTTTTTAGTTTCTAATTTTTTTCATATTTCAAAATTAAAAATATAAACATTAACTAGTTTTATCTTATAAAGGATATAAGAAAGTATATCCAAAAAAATGTTCGTGCAAAAAGTTAAAATTCCTTGTTACAATAAAGAAATTTCTGCTGGGGTCTTCAGCGACCCCCCTCATTCTTCATGTTATCACAGAGAGGGGATAACTTTAAGGGTTAATGAAAAAATGTTTGGTTGACCCGAAAAAATTTGATAGTTAGTAAAATTTGGTTGATTATACCATATATTCTGGTTAATCCAAGAAAATATTGTGCTTGATCCAAGAGGATATTTTAGTTAATTCAAAGAAGTGTTTTTGCTGACATAAGACAATATTTTGGTTGATCTAACTAGCCCCGTGGTACTGTGTAATGAAAGTGTATCATGTGTTGACCTTCGCCTAGTGGCGGCGCCACCTATGCCTATGGGCTACAGAGGGTCCAGAGACACTATGGTAACCACGGAGTAATAATAAGGAGACCAATCATGCTGTACAAAGCGCCCCGAGTTTTGACTGCGGTAACTGTAGATTTATTGCCGAGTTCAGACGTTTCTAATCAGCACATTATTTAATTCTAAGTCGTTATGAATTAATAATTGTTCACTAGTTATTTATACACTACAATTGTTTTGAAAAGTTTTTAAATATTCTCTCAAAAATTTGTTTGAATAAATCAAAATTCTATTTCGAAATCTTCAAAAGTTCACATTTTTTATGATTTCCCGACTTAGACCTGTTAACTTTGCAAAAACTTTTGCCATAAGTTGCAACACATTGATATAACCTCAATTTTCTGTCGTTGTCATCACGGAGTGGTTGTCATGAACTGGCGCTCACTCGCACACTTCACGCGTGAGAAAAGAAGATAGCAGATCACAGTGCGCATGACCGAATGGCCATAATGTGCTGATTAGAAACGTCCATGCTCGGCAATAACTGTACAGTTGCCGCAGTCAGAACGAATATACGGAGATTGGTCTCTTTGTTATTACTCCGTGATGGTAACCTATTGAGTACGTGCATTTATACGGGTGGCGGCACGGCGGTCATTAACGGCAATTTTTCAATGTGTCAATTGGCTGTGTCACTGTGCAATCAGATGTGAACAAAGATTAATTTTCTATCAAGAAAGATGCATTTTCAACAGAAAATGTATCAGTTGATATTTAAAGGAAAAAAGTTTCTAACCTTACATCAAAAACTATCCACTTCATCGAAGAAAGACGAATTTTCAAGCGAGTAGTTAAATTCTCAACAACGTAGAGAACTGATATCTCTACCGAAAGAGATGAATTTTTAAATAAAAAATATAAACTTTTAGCAAAATAGTCTAATTTTCCATCCAAAAAGACGAAGTTTCTACTAAACAGTTGCATTTTAATCAAAAAATATGAATTTTCGAAAAAAGTTACTTTTTAAATAGTTGAATTTTGGATTTAAAAATAGTATATCACGTGACGAGGGTCGAAAGGCAACGATTTCACGAGTGTAAAGTTTGCTGCCCGAGCGAAGCGAGGGATGATATCACACGAGTGAAATCGTTGCCTCGGCTCGAGTCGCATACAATTTTTCATAATATCGATAATCGAAAATCGAATTTTCGATTGAGGTATGTTGAAAAATAATTTCCTACAACGGAGATTAATTTTCAATACAAAAAATATGTATTTTCAACAAAAAAATGTATTAGTTGATATTTGAAGGGAAAAAGTTTATAACCTTACATAAAAAATTATCAACTTCATCGAAGAAAGACGAATTTTCAAGCGAGTAGTTAAATCATCAACAACAGAAAAATGAAATTTCTACCTCACTCACTCACTCACTCACACACGCATATAGTTAAAAGTCTGTCATAAGGACAACCGCAGGATTTCGTCGGGAGCGGGTGCCAAGCAAAATTGCACCCGCTCCCAGCGAAATCGCGACAAAATTTCAGCTGTAACCACGTCTCACGACCGTGAGATGGGTGGTTACAGTCTGCGCGAATTCAATACGATGATCCGGCGAAAGTCTCGTGCACCCTGAGCACACGGAGCGACCCAAGGACGACCGCCTTCTGCATTTTCCCCGCAAGTGTTTTAGCATTTTGTTGACACGCAGGGATGCTTTTCAGGCTATTAACAAGTGAAATCTTGGCACCTCCAAGAGCGCCGATGATCAGGACGATTAGCTCAACAGAATATTCCAGGTGTAGCCGTCGCAACTCCCTTATAAGGTCTTTATACCTCTCTTTCTTTTCTTTCTCCTTCGCTGTGACGTTTTTGTCAGCTGTTGCCGAAAATTCGATAACGAACATGGTTTGTTTCTCGAAGTCAAGAAGAAATCTGTCAGGTATCGAGTGCGCAACAGAAACAATTGTCGAGAATATGAAGTTCCAGTATATGCGGTATTTTTCATTTTCGACAATTGACTCTATTTCTCTAGGAGCGTTTAGCGGAGAGGTATTTGGGCTAATGCCGTAAGAGGGGCAGAGATGGTAATAAAGCACTGTTAGTGCCGCATTGTGCCTATGGATTTAGGTTGTTCCCGCATGAGTTGGACAACTAGATAGTATGTGTCCTAGATGCTCGGGGTGCTCATGCCACGCTCTGCAGCTATCATCGGGCATGTCTTGGCTCAAAATGTGGTGACGGTATCCTAGAGTGGAAATGACACCATCTTGACATGTCAAAATAAAGCCCTGCGTTCCCGACTTCAATCCGGGCGATATAAGGAAAGCAAACGTCAGCTCATACGACATCGAGTGATCTTCCACATTTCTGTGGAAGATGCCGTGCATCCTCTTGTCGGGGAGCTGTTCGCGGAAGTTTTTCTCCTGTGCTTTCTTAATCGGGCCCTTCAGGAATGAGTATTCAAGATGGATAAGATTTGATGCATTTTGCTCACCCCTGATATTGAAGTCAAGGCCGAGTGTTTCAGCAGCCTTCTCCGCTGCTTTGTACAGAAACGTCCCTTTGCCTACTTCTTCGTGTTTCCTGACCATTTTAAGAAGAGGGTCTTGTCCATTTGCGACTATATGTGCTGTACCCAGAATAACCCTGTTGTGAAGACATTCAAGATTCAGTATTCCACGACCACCTTGATGGCGTGAGATGTAAAGTCGTGGAACAGAAGACTTCAGGTGCATGATTTTGTTCATGTGCATAACCTTTCGGGATCCGATATCGAGGGATCTGAGCTCGTCCTTCGTCCATGGAACTACTCTAAATGAATAGAGTTGCTACTAGGAAGGCAAGCATGTTCTTCGCAGATACTTTGTTCCTCACCGACAGTTCGGAAGACCATATCTGTCGGATGAGACGTTTGTATCTGCATCGGAGAGTATCCTTTATAGATGTTACGTCCTAAATGCGGCTCTGTGGCACGCCCAGGTATGTTAAGTCTCTCCAGCGCATTGTTATCGTATAGCGCTTTTGTCAACGAGCTCAGGATTCAATAATTGTCAATTATTTAAACAAATGGAATTTGTTTTAAAAAAATTTTTTCAATACAAATTTTTACTGTTGGTCTAGTGGAATATTTAGCAATATTGGTTAATTAATTTTTAATTATGTAAACAAATACTATTTGTTTAAAAAAGGATTTTTTTCTAAAAATTCGTAGTTTTTAAGGAATTTTACAAGATTCAAGGATTTTATTGTGATATCTGTAAGGATTTCGAGGGATTCCAAAGATTTCTGGGGATTTTAAACTTTTTTTACAGAAATTTGATTAATAAGTTTAATTCAAATTATATTTGAAAGCTTTCAAATGATTTATACTTTTTAAATGATTTATACTTTTTTAAATGGATTTTTACGTTTTCTAATTATTTCAAGGGATTCCAAAGGATTTCAAGAGATATACAAAATGTTATGGGCTCTAAAGAATTTTGTAGTTAGTTAGTTTTAAAACGGGCGGGAAGCCCGTGGAGAGCTCCCTTGGCGCTGAAGCTATAAAGCTTACCCTTACCTATTCACTCTCAGCAGTCGACCCCAGACCCCTTGTCGAAGCCTAGTATGTCGACCACTGATCGCGTTGTAATTTCCTCTGTTTCCATAAAATGGGCCCCGAGAATCTGTTGCCGGAGCCTAGCTAATGCCGGACACTGGCATAATACATACAGGGATGTTTCGTCATCCTTGCCGCTTTTCCTGCACTCTGTCATGGGGTTATACCCCATTTTGTGCATATGATATTTCAAGTGGTTGTGCCCAGTTAGGGTCTGTACCCCTGTCCATATATCTTTCTTGGGTAAGCCCGGGATTTTCCTAGCCCTTCTCGTCCTCTAGGTATAGCCCAGGATGGATTTTGCCTGACGGCAACCCTGGACTTATTACCAGTACTCCCGGTGTTTTGTTTGGATCCAGCTTTTAATGGCCAATCTGACACAGCAAGACGCTATTCCCAGTACCGGTCCTGGTCCTATGTTTTCATTCGCTGCGCCGCGTTTTGCCAACTGGTTCGCCTTTTAGCTGCCCTTGATCCCTGTGTGACCAGGGACCCATGTGAGAGCCACATTGTTTCTTTCTGCAAGTTAGTTTAATGCCTTTTTGCATTCCCAAACCAGTTCTGATGTTATGTCTGGTTTCCTTATTGGAGTTAGTGTCGCTTGCCTTTCTGAACAGATCGTAATCTATCTTTCAGCAGCGTTTTCTTCTATTAGTGTTTCAGCACAGCGAAGGACGGCCAGGACCTCCACTTGAAAGACAGCATGTCGCCCAAGTATCATCCCTATCCCTTTCCCTCTCTTGCTATCATAAATTCCTGCTCCTGACCCTCCCTCTCCCTTGGAGCCATCTGTATAAAAGATTTTCCCTCGGAGTAGCGGGTTACCATTTGCTTTCCACAGATCTCTTTTCGGGATACAGACACGGAAACCGTTGGCAAACTTAAAGCGTTCTGTTATTTTATGTTGCCTCATCTGTAGAATCGGCAGTGCACTGATATAACTCGGGAGCCTAGTGTGTCTAGTCCCCCGAGTCCATCTATTTGCTCTTGCCAGGCGGCCCATCATGTATGCCTCTCTAGCGGTTATCGCAACATGTAGGGGTTCTTCACAGAGCATGAATCCTATCGCCGCTGTAGGCGCAGTCCTCATTGCTCCAGTCAAACCCCTAAATGCTAGCGTTTTTAATCTTCGCAGTCTGTCCTGCATTGTTTTAAATTCCGCTCGTGGCCACCAGACCACGGCCACATGTAGGAGCCTGGGTTTTAGGACATCAGAGTAGAGCCATGCAAGCATTTTAGGCCCTAGACCCTACGTCAACCGACAGGCTCTCCTGCACATCCAAAAGGTCCTGAAAAATTTCCTGCATTGGGTTTCCAGGTGCTCTGCCCAGTTCAGCCTGCTATCTAGGATTACTTCTAGATATCTAACTGAATCTGAAAACGTCAGCTCCCCACCACAGAATACAGGAGCGTCAACTTTCGGAACTTTATAATTCTCGTGAAAATGACCAGGTTGGTATTTTCCGGATTTACCGAGAGCCTTAAGCTATCGCACCAGAGCTCTACGATGCGCAGCGCCGAACTTACAAGATCCATCAACGTTTCCAGATGAGCCCCCCTGACTAGGATTACAATGTCATCCACATATCCCTGAGTACAGTACCCCTCTTTATTTAACCTTCGAAGAAAGCGGTCCACCACAATTCACCACAGGAGGGGCGACAGTACACCCCCCCCCCCCTATGGGCAACCCCGTGGAGCTATCCCCCTTACTAGGCCTTCACCCCATCTGGTTTTGAGTCTTCTCCGGCGTAGCATGATTCTTATCTAGCATACTAGCTGGTCCGGCACGCCGCATCTCAAAGCCTCTCGTCAGATGAAGCCTACAGCATACCCTTTTTGGTCCAACTGCTGCTCCAATTTTGCCACAACAGCATGAAGCGCAGTTCCTACCGAGCAGCCTGCCTGAAAAGCATGCTGCCCTCTATGCATCGGGGAGGCCAAGAGCACCTCAGCCCTAATATATCTCTCGACCAGCTTCTCCAATGTCTTCAGGATAAAAGGCGTTAGGCTGATTGGTCGAAAATCGGCTGATTGGTCGGAAATCGGTTGATTGGTCGGAAATCGGCTGATTGGTGGGATCATACCCAAAGCCAGGTTTGGGTAGTAAGGCCACTCTGCCATCCTTCCATGCCGATGGCACGGGTTTAAGGGCTATACTTGCCCTAAATAATTTCGTCAGAGGAGGGACGACTAAATCCATGCCTTTTTGTAAAAGCGCTGGATAAATGCCATTCGCCCCTAGTGCTTTAAAGCAGCGTTTCCTAAACTTTTTTCGCACTTTCTGGGGAGCGGTAGGGTCGCCACCCTCAAATTTTTTCACAATACTGGAACCCAAGAGAGACACTGGACGCCTGTCACTCGGACGCGGATGCTTGCTTAGCGCGACCTTCACATTGTTAGAGAATTAGAGTCGGTTGAGGAAAATTAAATTTGGTAAAATAATAATAAATTAAACTTTAATAGGATGTGTTAGACTTGTTAGATTATGACAAAAATTTTAAAAAAAGATAGACGAAAATCGGATAAGAACTTCGAGAGTTATCGCACTTTTGTTACACTGAGAGGTCCCATTTATATAAAAACAAGATTTGTAAATGTTTCCTTCGTTAGTGCAGATATCAACCGATTTTCAAGAACTTTTCTTTCATTTTTCTCAAATTATTTCACGGATTTCATTCAGCTAATTAAAATTAAATTGAACCATGTCTTTATAATTTCAGTTATTCTAACTGGTCATTATCTCGCAACAATGAAAGGGTTATTCGTGGCAGGTATACGAAAGCAGCCGTCTGCTCGCAGCGGGGAGCCTACCGGGCCTACCGGGCCCGGGGTGGCATCCCCCTACCGGGCGGTAGGGTATCTACCCGCGGTAGCAGTTTGGGAAACGCTGCTTTAAAGGGACAGAAGGACCCTACGGCCCATTCCACCTTTTTGTAATCAGCGACCTCAGCGGCGAAATTGCAGTCGGCCCTTTCTACCTCTTGACGTCAGCCTTCCTCCTCTTGGTCGGTTCGGATTCGCTGAAAACCCGGGAAGTGAACTTCCATCAGGTTATTCAGCGTTGCTTCTTCGTCTTCGGCAAACTCACCATTGTCGAGCCTTATGAGCCCGTGGCCGAGCTTCCGGAGTTTTCGCCAGAATCTTGTGGTGCCTCGCTGTTTCCGTAATGCTTTTCGATTCCTCTGCAGATGCCTCTCCAATCTTCCCGCTTATACTTTCTTATATTTTTATTGTATTCACACTAGGCCGTCTTATAGATGTCCAAGGCTGAAGGCAATTTAGTTCCATTTGCCCTATTGCAAAACATTCTTGTCTTTCAAATAAATAAAATTTTATTAAATTTCAAGGAATTATTTACGATTCCACAGATTTCACGTAATTTTAAGGTATTTTCAAGGGATTTTTACGGATTTCAAGAATTCAAGGAAAGAAGATTAAGATTTATAGGACCTCCATTTATTCTAAAGACTTTTGTTGATCTAACAAATTTTAACGGATTTCAACAGATTTTGACATTTAAAATTTTAAACTTTAACATTTTAAAAACGTACAATTCATTTTTAACCTTCATTTTTCAAGGTCAAATCTTTATTTTTTCAAAAATTGCTTGTGATCAGTAAAAGTGCCTGAAAATCATATAAGCCCAAATTCTTTTATTTATAATAAAATAGTTTCAATTGTTTATAATATTGGATGTTGATTTTGGTTTTAGGGTCAGAATGAATAATTCAATTGATTTTTAATTGAACCAAACGTTCCGGCGCACAATGATGGCCCTCATCAGTGGTTAATTTTTATTCTGGAAAAGACAGTTACAAAAATATCTATAAGGGACACAGTGTAAGAATTCAATTCATATAAGAAAATGATTTCAAATTTGGTTAAGTACAGTCCTCGGTACAGTCTTGAATGTCTTTGGTAATGTTTGCATAAATTTCAAATGAGTGCTGCCATTACAATAATTGGATAAATTAATAAAATGTGTAATATAATCTACAGAAGTGTGTTGTCTTAACAATAATATAATAAAATTTGTAAAATTAAATCATCAAAGCACAGTCCTATGGTATCCTCGAAAAAGTATTTAACGTTTATTTTTCATAATTAGACAATTGTCGGCCCACCTTTAATCCTCAATGACCTTGAAGAAAAACAGGTTAGCTTTCTGTTAGGCGTAAAAAGAAATAAAAAATATGTTTCTAATTTGACAAAAGTGACATTTATTTTTGTTCTTCAATTTTGAAAGGGCGTGGAAATTCTATCGCAACTAAAGAGGACAAAATTTCATTTGATTGATATTAAAAGAGCTACAAATCGCTGAAGTCGATAATAGCCGGAAAAACCACCTCCACCACGGTAAATATTTGTTCAAATGGCAGATTTTTTTCCATAAACTGCGATCCACTCCAGTTTGCGTCCGATCGGAGGAATTTCGGGTTTTTACGTGGGGTCACTTCGTGAATAATACCTCATGTATCAGGCATTATGTGCTTAAGCAATCAAGTTAACTAGAAGTAGGTATATAGTAATTTAATTTCAGTAAATTTGACATTTACTATGGGGCTTAAAAATATTTTTCTTTCGTTAAAGTATTTGAAATACACTTGCAGATTTCTTTGAAGATAATTTTATTTTTTCTTTTCTTCCAGATTTTGGTCTGAACAGATGATGAGTGGGTTTTAGTGTTTTCCTCGACCTCCCCCAATTGGGTCAGATTTATACGTCCTTGTGAAGTGAAGAAAAAGGGAGTATCATGGAGTTTTACGACGTGGGAACGAGCGACTTGAGGGAGCTCTGGGATACCTATCTAGTCGAACCGGTAAGTAGCCCTTCACAATTGACATTCCGGAGATGTCAGGGATGTTTATCCAACCGAATACACCCTTAATTTAAAACTAAAATGAAATTTTATTTTCAGGGGTGAAGTAATAACATAAAAAAGATGAAGTGAAAGACGTGGTAAAATGACATCAGGATGTTTTCTAGATAAGATGTAAATCACTCAGTAGTTGCCTCGAAATAGAAAAGGTCAACGTTCGCGCTAACCAAATAGAAATAAAATGTAATTTTCAAGCCTTGTGATTCATAAATTTTCCAAACCAAATAAATGCTGTACTTGGAATGGAAAAGTGAAGTCACAGTGATTGACAATTATTGCTTTCTACTTAATTATGCGATTATGCTCTTCGGATAACGTTCGCGTCTCAAAATATCTGGAAATTGTAGGAGCGATTCTTTTCAATTAAAGAAAATTCATACAGAAAGGGTTACAATTACGAAATTAATCAAATTTTGAATGTAGACTTTGAATTCATACAACAGTGGAACTATTGGAACATTATTCCAATTTGAAAGCCTTAGCGATCCGCCAGGGAGAGTGGTGACATGTTTCTTCTTCCCAATGGTTGCCGCTCACGCTGCGCTGTACCGGAACTTTGATATTATTATGGGACGTGAAAAGTTTGAACTATGTAATTATTTTATGATTTATTTTGTTTATGAAAATTTTAAAGTATATATTTTTGAAAATAAATATTATGATTTTCCCAATAATTTGTAATCCTTGTATGAACGGTGTTTCCTTTAATCTGTATAAAATACTCTTGCAATTAAAATTGTGATTTGAAAATCGCGCCATCTCAAGCCAATCAAGTTCAATAAAAGGCCTATTAGTTCCGGTACAGCGGCACCAATCAGAATCGGAGTACCCTTTAATAATAATCCTTCAAGTTTTAATATTGAAAAAAAATGCGAGGCTAATAATTTTGTGGCTTTTTTGTTATTAAATTGTTCAAATTAAAATTGGCAAATATAAAATAATATAATTTTAAGGCCGTGTCTAGGTTCAGCCGAATTCGGTAAGAGCGTAGCAAAAATAAATTCGGTCCTCCTAGACAATTCTTAATTTTAAATACCTCTTATTTGCAGATTGTAAACTTGGAAGGGTTCAAATTTAAAAGTTTTAATTCAAAATTAGGAATACTATCTTTTAAATGGCGTAGGGCTATAACACTAAATTTATATAAGTTTGAAACAAATTACTCAGTGTACACGTTTTACAGATGTTTAAAAGATATTTGAGAATAAAGGTCTTCGCTCCATGCAATTTAATTTTCTGTCTAATTAAGGGACCGCAATAGATAAAAGACTAAGTGCCACGACAGAATGTCCAAAAATCACTTTTGAAGCAGGTCATAAGTCAAGCCTGGCGGGATGAGTTATACGTTTATTCGTCTATTCGTCCAACGCATTTTAGATCAACTCGATATATTGTAAAAGAGTTTTACTGTTGCACGATTATCTTGGCGCCAAACCCGCATTAGTAGCTTCCTCAGATCGGATTTATCTCAACATCTTCTTAGGAACGAGTCGGTCGACCAGATTTTAAATTATTCTTAGAAGCCGATTGAGAGTTGGAAAATTACGTTAAAGTGTTATTTTTTCGATATTTTATAATCAGTTTTCATCAATTCATAAATCATAAAATCGAAATTTATCAAAATAGTCGTTTTCTCTCATTTATGTCAAATAGTCTTAAACTATATCAAACATATTTTTCAGATGATAATTGTTATTGAAATGACTCATTCACAGGCAATTGAATAACTTTTAAAGCTTTTCCACCCTATACATGATTTGGCGATTGATATTTTGTTTCACATTGTGAGTCGTCGAGAATACTACTTTAAAAAAAGGAAGTAATTCCAAAGTATTCAGGCAGGAACAAGTTCGATTGGTAATAGAGAATCTTCAAAAAGAAAGAAATATTGAACACTTATTAATTATGCAGAGCTGCTCTTGAAAGATACATTAACGATTATTGCAGTAGTATAGCCGTAAAAAAATAGAAGAAAAAATTAATTTTGAGGTTTTCAACAACGATATTTATTCAAAATGAAGCATGACTGAAAATTTTACAATTTTAAAATGGAAACATTTTAAAGGGAAAGCGAGGTGCTTTTCACTGGGCAAATGACTGTCGTGCAGTGCGACTTACTTTAATCGATTCCCAGGGAGTGGAAGGGAGGCAGAAATAGAAAAACAATTGAAAAATAAAAGAGTTGGACAGAGATTCTCGCGTGTGATTCCCTGAGTGCATATCCCCTCAGTGGAAAGTTTTAAATTACGTATGTAAATTCCAATTTAGGCTTTTAAAACTGAACAATCTTAAATTGAAGAAACACTAAAAAAAAGTAACAGCAATGCTAAAAATCACAGTAGAGCATTTGAAATTGACAATTTTATACCGATACATTCAAAATTTAAGTATGTGTACCTAATCCAAGCATTTAATATTACAAAGTTCAAAATCAAAAGCCTACATATTTAAACAATTCTACATTGAAAAATCGAGATTGAAATGAAAGTTTTTTATTATTCTGTATAAAAGATATTATAATATTATCAATCATTTAAATATGGATAATTTTAATATGAAAATGTTCCAGGCGAAACGGTTTAAACTCAAATCTTTCAAAATTGAACAATTTTAAATTTGCGAAACATAAAATTGTGTAATTTGAAATTAAAATCTTAGCAATTTAAAGTGATTTTATATGTTTGGATTAATTTTTAGATTAAGAGTTTAAAAATTCATGGCACAATTCGGATTCAGAGGGTACCGTTATATCGAGGTGAAATTGAAGCACATTTCCGCACTTCAAGCTGTATGATAATGAAATGCCTCCCTTATTAGGAGTGCGTGAATTGGATGCTTTCCATTCACACATAGTCAAAGTAATCTGTACAATCGTTGGCCAGCTCCCAATGATTAGCCACCGGATACTCACCTAATACTCTGGATACTACACCGAATACTCACAAATAAAATGACTAATAAGTAATGCAGGATGAAGCGCAAAAAATTCCGCAGCGTATTTGATAAGCTCCGTTCAAATGTTCAAGGACTTTAAAGTAATTAAAACGAAAAGCTATGGAGGTCAGGATTGTCCGCGTATTGCAAATTATTTTTTTAAATAGTTACGATAGATTTAACTAAAACTTTGCGAATTTTAACTGAATTTGGTGAATTAAGATACACGATATTAGTAATCTAATCTTAAAATGTTGTCTGTATATTGATAAATGGATGGCCAATCAATGTCCTCGTGAATTATGCGGAAACATAGTCATAATCTGAAAAACCCCTTTTTTTATTTTCTTCATTTTTTTTAAATTGATAGCTTACAGTGTCCTTTAGAAGCCCTGTAAATATAAAAATGGAATCTCCCTTACTTTTCGAGAAATAATTAAAACCTTACGCCAAAACTTTACACACGATGTGATAAACCATGTACACAATAGATGAACAATAGAAGAATATTATAATCGTATGCACCAACTTCAGAGCAGACTCTCTGGCGCTGGGCACGCCATGCCACGGCATACGATCTTAATTATTTCTTAATTATTTTTTAAGGCAGATCCCATTTTGATATTTACAGAGCTTACAGGGGACATTGTAAGCTATATATACAAAAATGAAGAAAATAAAAAGTGTTTTTTTTTTCTTCAGAAATTTAGTTTAAAAATTAATTTTTGAATAATCCAAGAAGTTTTTGAAATCAGATTATTTGACATGGAATAGCTCCGGTCTAAGAAAAGATTTTGATTTGTTTAACCAAAACTTGCGTTTATCTAACCATAAACATAAAATACTAGTTACATAACACACGAAGAGAAATGGACATTAAAAGATCAGATAGTGCCGCCTTATACAGGGTGTCCCAGTACTCAAAAATCATTTTTGTATTTTTGAATTCCAACAAAAAAATTAAGTCGAAAATAATCATAAAAATTTTTTGCTAGTAGATATTAGGTTTCTTAATTAAAAGAAAATTAGTTTCATTAGAAAAAGTAAACCAATTCCGAGTAAACCATTCAAGAATTTGGGGATACAAATTGCATAGGTTTTGAAAATCGTTTTTGGATAGCGACTAAAAATCTATTTATCAATTTAAGAAAATAATAATAACTAGCTGCGAAGATATAGGGTGGTTGAATAAGAATAAAAAAGTTTTCATCCAACAACATTATTTCGTTCCGGGCAAATAAACATTTATCATGACGGTATCGCACTGCAACAAACGATTTTTCGCTGAACGGTTTATCAAAAGAAGAAAGGTACATGTTTCAGTATAAATAAATCATAGTCATTTTAAGAAATATCGTTCTTAATCGCAAGGTAAATGTTAAGTAAAAAAAAAACATAAAAGTGGCTTTCTGTACAAAATGAATATTTAAGGTGTTGGGTTGTAATTTTATTGGTACATTGGTGATAACAAAGTAATAAATTCAAATTTTGGTGAATCACCCTCCATATATTAATAATCGTAGTAGCTGGTAAATCGGTCAATTGGGGGTAAATGATCACACTTTAGTTTGTGTTTTTTCGCAACGTTTCGCCAGATTGGTTTTCTGGCCTCATCAGGCAATATAGTCGAAAACAAATTTTTTGTTTAATGAGTCATATGCCAAATTGGCATAAGTCGTATGTTAGTTAAGGACGAC
>CAKNXH010056394.1:71086-85800 GCA_932178445.1 Andricus quercusramuli
GGAACGCTCCTTCGCCAATCATCTCGTGGTTTCTGACCATCTTTAGGGAGGATCTCTGCCATTCGCAACGATGTAAGCTGTACTTAAAACAATTCGGTTATGCAGACATTGGAGATTCAGAAGTCCGCGTCCGCCTTGACGGCGTGAAATGTATAATCGCAGAACTGACGAATTGATATGCAAGCTTTTATGCATATGCATGATCTTACGCGTGGTGACATCAAGGGCCTTAAGCTCGTTCTTCGTCCATTGAACCACCCCAAACGAGTAGAGTAGAACCGGGACGGCAAGCATGTTAGTCGCAGATACCTTCTTAAACGCCGACAGATTGGAAGACCAAATCTGTCGGAGAAGATGCTTGTATCTGCTTCGGAGAGACTCCTTCACTGATGTTACGTCCTGAATGCGGCTTTGAGGCACGCCCAGGTATGTATAGGTCTCTCCAGTGTTAAGATGTCTAATAACACTTATATCCACAAGCTCAGGGTCCTTGGGAACGCCAGTAATCTTTCCTTTCTTTAAATGAATTTTGGCACACTTGTCCAAACCAAAGTCCATCCCAATCTCTCCTGTGTAGTTCTTGACGATATTTATAGCAGTTTGAAGTTTGCGTTTACCAGCGGCACAGATCTTCAGGTCATCCATATAAAATACATGAGTGACCTTATGCTCACGCTGATTAGTGTCGCCACAGAGGTATCCAGGAGAATTTCGTAGTGCGAGAGATAGAGGCAGAAGTGTGATGCAAAAAAGCAAAGGGCTCATACTATCCCCTTGAAAGACGCCCCTCTGGAAGGTGACCTTGTTCGTCGTCAGACGATGATTCCTAGATGAGATGGTAAATCTAGTTTTCCAAAGAGGCATCAATCTCTCTATGCATCTCACTATGTGTGGATGTACCTTCAAGCTTTCCAACAGACAGATGATAAGTCTATGAGAGGTTGAATCGAAAGCTTTCCGGTAGTCAATCCAGGCCATTGACAGGACGCGTTGATGGGCGGCAGCGTCTTTGCAGACACACCTGTCAATCAGCAGGTTCTCTCGACAGCCTGCTACAACTTTTTTCGAGCCTCGTTGTTCGTACATCTCTCGCCATACAGGCTCAATTCGTCGAACGATCCTGTTGTTTAGGACAGCTGTAAAGATCTTATACAGTGTGTTTAAACAAGTTATTGGCCTGTAAATCTCTGTTCTGGACAAGTTGCCTTTTTTCGGTAGGAGTATCGTGTGTCCTAACACCAGCCACTGCGGAATGGGCGTCTCCGATTTTAAATATGAGGTGAATATGCGGGCCAAATGTTGGTGTATAGAAGTAAACTTCTTCCACCAAAAGTTCTTGATACAATCTGGTCCAGCACCGGAAAAGTTCTTCGTGCCTCTAAGTGCTTTTTTCACCTCTTCGGCAGTGACTGATGGGCACTCCTCCTCAGATTTTATGAGGCTGTCACAAAACTCCTTGAAGCGGATGATATTGTCAGTATCTTCTTTCAACTCTAGTGTTTTCGGGATCTTGTACACCTCTCTCCAAAAAGTCTCTACCTCCTTGGGCTTGGGTGGATTTTTTACAAAAACAGGGGGATCACTGAAGAGGCGTGATGGGTCAGCAAGAAACTGTTGATTCTCCCTGTTCCATCTCTCACTCTTCTGTATCCTCCTCCTTGCGGCAGATAACAGCCTTATTTTGTCAACAATATGCTGCTTGATTGTCAGCAGCTTTGACTTGTTCAGTGTGTGATTCAAGGTCCTTAGTTCTTGGGCGAACTTTCGAACCCTTTCCGTGAATGCTCTACCAGATTTTATGTAGTCAATCACACATTGAACACGGGACGCATTCTGTCTTGCACATCCAATTTTCTTGTTCAGTTGATGCAAGCGTCTTCTTGTCTTTTGATCCATCGTCAGTTTGAGCCTTCGATTTGAATCAGCCAAAGCTCTCGCAGCACCATAAACTGAGCAATTGATGGTCCAGAGGTCGGACTCTTGCGAGATATCTCCACGAAGGGAGGCATCCATTTCATCCAGATCTTGGGGCTTAAGAGGAACTTGCATGTTGATGTTCCTCCTTGTACTGAAATTGCGATCATCTTCCAGAAGGTGCCTGCTTTCTGCGGTTGGTCTTAATGTCGTTTCATCTTCGTCTGCAGCTTTTCAAGCAGCGGTTGAGGAAGCACTCCGCGTACATATCCATTTTTCCGGAGGTAGTCGGCTTGATTTCGCAAAGACTGATGCGAAACGTGTTGAAGCTCTGGGTGTTTCTGGCACCACAGAGTATGCATACGCGCCATTCAGCCTCCGCGAACAGGGATAATACTGGCATCGTAGCAGTCTAGCACGTCATTCTTAAGTTGATCCGTCCACTGAATGTGGGCGTTTCGCCGGTTCGTCGTCGTGTTTCCATCTAAATTATTTTCAGCACCCCGAACTATAGGATGATCGGCATTGTTTGCCGATCCATTGTCGGGTGCTCTGCGCGTTCGATCGTTTTGAACCGCATCTGCAACATTTTGGTGGTTTGTTGGTTTCATTGTTGTTCCCAAGAGCAGCTAGGGAAAGGTTTTGTCAATCCTTGCAGAGCCCCGCGTGCAAGGATAAGGCTGATACTCTGAGACGTCGCCCGGTATCCCAGAGTCATATATATATATATATATATATATATATATATATATATATTGTGTATTGTTATTCTATAAATTAAAAATTAGGACTGAGTCGTGCGGGCACCCCAACCATTCGGGTGCTCACCCGAAATAGCAGCGGCCGAACTGGTGGGGCGCCCGCCCGAATGGTTGGGGAGCTTGCACGTATGATTCGGGAGATTCGAGTCGTCAACCGCGTTGGATGTTGCGCGTTCGACGTTTGCGCATGTTCGCTAATGGCCGCAGCTGATAAACATCAGGCTCTTCCTGAAAAACAAACTTTTATCACTGTTTTTAATTTATGTCAATTTTATTATTCATGTGCGAGATGTCAGTGGAATACAGTGTAAACTAGTTATCTGGTTTTTCTTTGGATAATCATTAACGAAGGTAAGAGAAACATAAAACCTTATTTTTTCTCCAGAATTATTTCTGTATGTATACAGAAATAATTCTGGAGGAAAAATAAGGTTTTATATTTCTCTTACCTTTGTATATATACCTTCGTATATGTACAGGAATAATTCTGGAGAAAAAATAAAGTTCGGCCGCTGCTGTTTCGGGTGAGAACCCGAATGGTTGGGGTGCCCGCACGACTCAGTCGTGCGAGCGCACCAATCCTTTGTGTGTAATAGAAAAAAAGAGAAACCACCCCAACTATTGGGGTGTAAACCCGAACAACTGGGGAATTCTTCGTTCAGTGTATCTTCTTTCGGTGTTTTTTCACCAACTTAGGCCTTCATGAAAATGCATTTCTTTCCACACCTTCTTTCACCAATGCAGGCTCACACACTCATCGAAGCGCCGATACATCGAAAATTTACATGATCAAGAATGATGACTTTTGTGATTTTTTTTCTTGAGAACCATGAGCTTATAGCAAAAATTTTCAAGAATAAAAAGTTGTTAGAATCAAACAAAAAATTCACCTGGATTTTTTAAAGAATTTTTGAAGCAATTTTTTAATTTTTCAAAAATTGACAAATTGCAAAATCAAAAAAATAATGTAAAACTTTCTTGAAAAATTCCTACGTATTCTTTGAGTGATTCTAAGAACTTCTTCTCCTCTTGCACTTTCTCGAAAAGATCATACTTTTTGAGAAAAAAATTCATGAATGTCTTCGCAAAAATTTTGTCATTAACGAGCCATTTTGAACACACTAAGACAAAAAATTGATCTCGGAACCATGTATTCTGAAAGCTTATGCATTTATTCCACGGTTATTGAGGTTGCAGGAAGATTGATCAAAAATATGTGTCTCTGAATTTTTTATACCTTGAATTGCATGAGTTATAATTGCAGAAAGAGTGGTGTACCCAAATGGGCATTCTCGGCGTTAAAGGGTTAAGAGATATAGTCGTACTATAATACAGCTAATACAAATAATAATTAGTTTAAGATTTTCAAACTATCTGGGTTAATGAAAAATAAATTTGAATCGAGTAATAAAATCTAACTTACAAGTTGTATGTTACGTCTTCGGGCAGACCCCATGCAAAATTTTGTGAATCGATGGGGACTAAATCTATTTTAAAATTATGGAATATATATGTAAGTATAGCCCAATGTGTATAACTTGATACCGAAAACCTACACCGTGAAAAAAGTGGTTCAAAATTACCGCATTAATCAGTGGACATAAAAATACCAGTGATTACCGTGGTAATTTTACTGCAATAGTTGAAAATTAATGTGGTACTTTAAAATCACATGCAGACAGGAAAATTCTCGTAACGTCACTTTCAGACATTGTAATTTTACGTTCCTCTTGCAAAATTCAACTGTCAATGTAAAATGGCAAAGGCATGTTTCATTGCGCATGCGCTAGGTATACCTACATGCACGGGAAAGTAACCTCTACGGCAGATGTCATTTACTGCATGTTTTTCTTTTGGAAAAAAGCTATACTTTATATGACGCACACAACAATCAATGAAAATTAAGGAGAAATCTCGAGATAAAGAGATACATAACCTCAAAATTGACATAATATTATAACTGTTTAATTGAAGAAGACCATTTATTAACAGTATAGTTTCAGCTTTTGTCTAAAGGACGTTTTTTTCTCTATTTCTACACAAATACCACACTCAAGCAGGACATTTTTCTACTCACCTTATATACCAAATATCAGTATTAGCCTACGTGCGTAGTTATAGAAAACTCAAAGAACATATTACATTCTTCTATACATAAAAAAACACGCAACGCTAACGCCTTGTTGTCGAGTGACACCGGCCGCGCCAATTTGTTTTTCTCTACAGCGTCATCAGCGCGCCATCAAGCGGTTAACAGATGTATACCATTAAGCCATTTCCCTTTCGGGGTAGGCGTGACACTACCCGATTCGGGTAGTGTTTCCAGGTGGATAGTTTCTTGTAGTAAATAACTACAAGTGTGGGCTCACCGCACCCATGACGAGCCAACAACACGCAGTAGCATTCCCGAATGGTCACCCATCCAAGTACTAACCGCGCGCAACACTGCTTAACTTCAGTGATCTAACGAGAACTGGTTTTTTCAGCGTGGTATGGCCGTTGGCTAACAGATAATGTCTGTTATACACGAAGAAAAAAATCGCACTGTTATAGTAGGCTGAGCTCTTAATACTACAGCACGGAACTTCATGTGCGAAATTGGTATGAATTTCTACCAATATTGGCATCAGGTGAAACATTTTTAGCATTAAATGTCCTATACAATAAAAGAATCAAGCGCATGTCGTTATTGCTGGATTCACATGCCCTTAGAGCAGTTGTGTCTTTTGCAGAAATAGCTCCAACGTTGCCTTGCTACGGTTGTAAGAAAACCCATCCTAATAGAGTATGAGTACTCTCACAAAAGAGATATTAGGCCACGCCTACTGACGCTTGCGCGTGGCTTAATATCTCTTTTGTAAGAGTACTCATACTCTAATAGAATGGGGTTTCTTACAACCGAAGCAAGGCGAAGTTCGAGCTATCTTAGCAAGGGATAACGGCTTTAAAAGCATGAAGCTTTGTACTTTTATAGGATAAAGGGATTCCTGCTTAAAATGAATGAATTTCATACCAGGATAACAAGAATGAAACCTGCGACAAAAGCATGACTAGTGTTCTTACTATTATAGGCATATTTTTTTCTCCGTGTAATATGGTTGAAATTTATCACGTTAATCACTGGCATTCTTATGTCCACTGATTCCTGTGGTAATATTACACTTTTACGGTAAAATTGATACAAATATTGTGAAATTGCACTGTTAATCACTGCAAGTTCACAATAAACTTGTAGAATTAACGCATGTATCATAGTAAAACGTTTGCAAACCGATTTGCAATTTTTAACCACTTTTTTTTACAGTGTAGTTAGTCAAGGTGCCCTATGAAAAATAGTGGCAAAAAGTTTTCTTAATTTGTTCACTTGGAAAATAATATAAAGCGTCCAAAATCGCCTTTTTCTAATATGCAATTATCTTTGCAATAATGAAGAAACAAGTTAGAAACACTCAGAAAATATGTCGAACTTATGTGCAAGTTTTCTAAAGGCAAATAGAATATTTGCTATGAAAGGGACATTTTTTCTAAGTCTGTAAATTGGGAAAACTTCCTAAATACTGTAGGAATTTTTCATTCCAGAATGGTGGTTGACGTTCTTCTAAAGCTGTGGCCTGTATATTTATCAGCATCGGGCAATTATAAATAAGTCGCAATTGGTTTTGGAGTTTTTGCAAATTTGTTGATACCGATCACTTGGTTGGTACATTTACCATTTTGGTAATTAAGGAAGTATCGTTCTGTTGTCGCATTTTCAGGTCTCAGCTCTTCGTATTTTCTCACAATGTTAACTAAATCTCCTTCCATTGTGAATTTTTTTGGCTCATGTGTTTTTGAGCCTGGAATTCTGACTATTATTACTCCATTGGCATGAGTAACGTAAGATTTTTTCATATTGACTAATTCATCATTTCGTGTCGCTCTATGGATTCCAAAAATTGCAATAATCTAAAAACAATACATCTATTGTTGAAATATATATTTATTGTTTTTTATTGATTGTACATATTTCTTTTTTGTTAAAATGTATTGCTTTGTTAGAAGTTTCTCATGTATTTTCCAAAAATATTTATATTAATTGTTAGAGTTTGTTTATCAACAATTTTTTATTGATTTTTTTTACGTATTTTATTTTTTTTACCATTGCTGCTAGATATTGTTCATCTAGTGATTCTTCAAAGAATTTCTTTAGTTCGTCTGCGGTGAAAACCAACGATTTTTTCTTCGAAATCCGACTGATTGTTTTTTAAGAAAGGCAATCAGTTGTGAGTACTTGGAGATGTCAATATTGTGTTTAATATTCAACGTAGAATGTACCATGGAATAATAACTCCACAAGGTCGAGGATTTATACTTTGATGAAAACTCTTGAAAATATGCTAACAGCACAGTTTCAGAGCAAGACTTTGTTTTTTTTTTAAACTTGCCATTTGATAAAATTGGAGTACGCCATCTCACACCTTTCTTTAGATTGGTCAGGCAATAAGTTCGACTGAACTTTACTAGCCAAATTAATAAGTTCTGGCGGGGTGTTACGCAGATTTTCATTTTCTGTCGTTATTTCGATTTTTTCTGCTGTATAGACTTCCATTTTTTCAATTGTCTGGTTTGCAAAAACTCAAAGAATGACGGATTAGGATACTACGATATTTGACAGGTCAGTTGTACTGCCTGTTACCGGTCAAAAAATGCTGGAAAAGGAGCAGGGTTACCAACGAAATATATATTATGTAATATGCGTAGATACAGGGTTGGTCAGTTACGCTAACTTGAGGATTTTTACGTATATTACTATGGTTTTTTACATTTGTAAATTACGTATTATATGTAGAAAACCCCCACTCCATATGTATTTAGTGTTTTCGACGTAATATACGTAAAAAACCTCATGTAATTTACCTAAGGTATATTACGTGTATGACCCTGCGTAGATAACATTGAATTTATATGGAATGGGGCAAAGACATTATAATGAGGAGGGGGGGGGGGGGGTTCTACATACTACATACTTAAATTACGTATTATACGTAATGAATCCCTGAGTTACGCGAAAGTGACCAGCCCTGAGAAAGAGGGCTGAGCACAATTGTGAAGTAGCCTGTTTTGCTGTTACTTATAAGCTTATAATGTAGTCTCCAATTGCATTTAGAGTGTTTAGGTTTTAGTTTTCATTGTGCTTTACTTTGTGTAACAGAGTGAAGTTAGAAAACGACGATCAATGTAAGTCGTATTTTCTATACGTCTCATTACATTGTTCCTTTGGCTACTTTACAACCTCTAGAGGTGTAAAGTACCATACTTTACAAACTCTAGAGGTGTAAAGTGAGAAGCTCAGAGATCGGCAACTTTCCACAGTCTACGGAGGCACGGAAAATCGAACTTTCCGCAGACGTGCTGTGAAAAATAATAATTGCACCACATCACTATTTTTCCAAATAAAGAAAGTCATTTTATGTAAAATAGTATATTGCGTGACGAGGGTCGAAAGGCAACGAATTCGCGAGCGTGAAGTTAGCTGCCCGAGCGAAAAGAGGGCTGATATCACACGAGTGAAATCGTTGCCTCGCACAGTGGGCTGAGAGAGCACCAAAAGTGGCCAAAAGTCAACTTCACAGTTATTAATGGAAGGATTATTTTTCATAATATAGATGAGTTGAAGAAACTTTTCACCAAATTTAATGATACTTTAACTAGTCCTCTTAATTCTGGACCGTTATGAATTGAAGAAATGTTTCTTTCTTTTGTTACTGTTTTTTGGAGAAAAACTTTGAAAAACTCGTTCATGATGTTACGAACCAAAATGTTACAATCATTACTGCTTATTAGAGTGGTAATAAATAATTACGTTATAGAAAAGAAATTCAAATTTTAGCTCGGTTTTGAATCCTCTCACTTTGTACTCATGCATTTAAGGAATTCACAGCAATAGACAATTTTGGAATCAAAAGTTCCCCGAGGTTACACCTGGTATCTGAAGTTCTATAGTGCTTTTAGGTTCATTATGATGTTTACTATCAGGTTATTTGCCACCGTCTGCCACCATTGACATTTGACGAAGATATTAGTGAATGAAGTTGAGCGTGCACAGTGGGCTGGAGACCACCGAAAGTGGCCAAAAGTCAAATTTTTGTTTGGATTTATATGAAGTTTGGTATAAGGGGGTTTTTGAGGTCGCTGATTTCGAATTTGACGTCAAAATTAATCAATTCAAAATGGCGGATACAATATGACGCCTGAAATTTCTAAATTTTTACTTATTTATATGAAACATGGTGTAAGGAGGTTTCTGAGGTCGCTGATTTCGAATTTGACATCAAAATTCCTAAATTCAAAATGGCGGATCCAATATGACTCCTGAAATTTCTAAAATTTTACATATTCATATGAAACTGGGTATGAGGGGGTTTCTGAAGTCTCTGATTTAGAATCTGACGTCAAAATTAATAAATTTAAAATGGCAGATCCAATAGGGCGCCCGACATTTCTAAATTTTTACTGAGACGAACTAGAATTAACCGACGAAGAAAAGTTTGACGTGGACGGAGATATTTAATTAGAGGCAAGAGGGCTCATTTCAAAGTTTGATACCAATATGTAAAAATACGAATAGAAATACAAATACAAATGAAAAAAAAATCGAAGATTTAGGCGCCATATTGGATTCTCCATGTTGAATTTAAGAATTTCGACGTCAAATTCGAAATCAGCTACCTCAGAAACCTCCTTACACCAAGTTTCATATAAATAAGTAAACATTTAGAAATGTCAGGTGCCATATAGGATCCGCCATTTTGAATGTATGAATTTTGACGTCAAATTCGAAATCAGAGACCTCAGAAACCACCTCATACCCAGTTTCATATGAACATGTACAATTTTAGAAATTTCAGGCGCCATATCGGACCCCCCATTTTGAATTTATGAATTTTGATGTCAAATTCGAAATCAGCAACCTCAAAAACTTCGTTACACCAAGTTTTATATGAATAAGTAAAAATTTAGAAATTTCAGGCGCCATATTGGATCCGCCATTTTGAATTTATTAATTTTGACATAAAATTTTTCACCATATCGATTGAGGTATGATGACAAATAATATGAGAATGAATAACCAGGGCTGTTATTTTTATTAGTCCCCGTGCCCTGCACCGGATCCATACGCCCCTCTACCTTACATAAAATCTCCCAATACTTCCAAGGTCATTGACCAGATCTTCACAATTCTAGTAAATTTCTTTTGATGTTGCCTTCATATTTTTAAGGATGACATCAAGGTGACCACAGCTCAGGGAAACCTGGAAATCATGGAAAAGTCATTATTTTTATGTAATAATTCTTTTATTATTATCAAAATCATACTAAAGGAAAACGGTAACACGTCAGGATGTTAATTTAAGGCAAAGAATAAGTCGCTTTTGCTGAACTTTCACGGAATACTTTTCGTGATAGTAAAAAATTGCTATCATAAGGTTCATTGCTTACATTTGAAGTTATATTCAGTACGGCTTGTGGGCGTTATTTCGTTATTTCGAGCAAAAGTGTGTCGCAGCCCAGAGTATTACGACCGAATTTAGTGTTTCAGTAACATCGGGGATTTATCGCCTTATCGCCATGCCGTATGCTCTTCGTTGAAGGAAGCAGATACTCTTCTGCGTGGCCGGCCAGTCAGTGAGGCAGATACAGCACTACTTCGTTGCTTGGAATCGTTTTTGACCTTATCAGGCTCTTAGCAGTTTAAATATTATAATTTTCCGGATTTCTTTCGCTTGCAACGTGGAATTACTTCTTCTGACCAAACTGGGCCACAAACAAACATGTAATTAATGTTCTGGGACCAATAGTAGGTGTTTATATGGATTTTTGGTCGCTGAATCCGAATACGAAAGTGCAATTATTGAAGGTTAAACGTTTAGTCTTACTTTAGGATTATTATAATGTGTTTCCTCAAATTTGTGCATAGTTCTTTTAGAATTAAAAGTCGAAAAATTGACAACTGTAATTTGGTAACTGTGAATGCCCTTTTGTTAAAGCTCCATCGGGTTTAACGCATAAATTATCATCATGTGTCTCGCGCTTTACGCTTGATTACATAAGTACCGTAAAACGGGGCAAAGTCCCTCATGCAGGGTAAAGTAGCTCACCTCCTAATTTATATTTTAAAATTCAATATAAAATTTACTAGGGCAAAAAGTTAAAGATTATCGATTGTTTTAATTACCAAAGCTGTCAAACCTTATTTTGAAATTTATCTGGTGCGAATTTATTGGTGAGAAACTTTACTCGACATGAGCGACTTTACTCCGTTTTGCGGTATGTCCAAAATGCGAAATTTTTTATCCGTTGTTGAACTCAATTATATCAAATGTATGTTATACTAATATCTGTACCATCTTCCGGGATTGCTTATTCAGATATTACAAAATAAAGCACAAATTTTATTCTTCATTATTTGAATATTCATTCCTGTTTTCGCATTATTCTTTATTCGCAGTAATTCATGACGAAACCCATAAATATTTGTGGCAGAAAGCTGACTAACGCACATCACCTGTCGTTTTGAACCACAAAAGTGTGCACCGAAGGAAATTCTGATAAGAAAATTTCTTCGAAAGTTATCGCGTTGTCAGCCTACAAAAAGACTGACAGAAAAGTTGGTAAAACCCGGGTTTTCGGACACAGGGGGTCTCAAAACGTCGACGATTGACGAAAACTGGACAGGTCCAGAGAATCTTCGAGTTGTGTTGAGCCCCTCTAGGCTCTAGGGCGCTAAGGCACTAGTAGACATCACTTCCCAATTTAAACATTCAGACTTTCTTGCTCTGCATTAGTTATATTGGATAACTGATAAGGCTTCAATGGCGATCTCTTTTCGGCTTCAAAACAATATGCCGTGTTTCGAGGAGCCATCAGATGGGCCTTTCTGGGACAAGTTTTCCCAGAAAATCCTTGCACAGCTTAAAAAAATGTGATGCCTCGACCCGTGTGGAAAAATTTCGTGTCGCTGTACTGTTTCTGTCTAGTGTGACTTGAGTCGACACTGGCGCGTCACAGGCTGACTGTCCAGTGGCTTGACTGGGATGTAACGCTCGGATCGACTAGTTTCTAGACAGATCGGCTATTTTGAGAAAAAATAGTCAATAATTAAATAATATCTCTTGTACATATGTACGTCTGGTGTCGAACTTCTGATGTAATTTCCTATTATATTGTTGTAACTTTGTCCCGTCGCCTTAATACCTCGGCCATGTAAAAGTTAATTTTTTTTTCATTTTTGTCGGATATGAATTTCAATTCATTACATCCTAATATTCATTTCAATGAAACATGGATAATTTTTAAACATTAAAAGCGGTTGATGTGTGAATAAATCATTTAAAAAATAAAGTTTGTATGATTTTACTTGCGATTAGGCTACGAAATAATGATTGTTTATTATTTTAAATAATTAGTACGTCAGACCTAATTATCATTCACGCAATCAATAAATGTATGCATGTATACCATTAGGCCATTTCCCTTTCGGGGCAGGCGTGACACAACCCGATTCGGGTAGTGTTTCTAGGTGGATAGTTTCTTGTAGTAAATAACTACAAGTGTGGGCTCACCACATCCACGACGGGCCAACAGCACGCAGTATTCCCGAACGGTCACCCATCCAAGTACTAACCGCGCCTAGCACTGCTTAACTTCAGTGATCTAACGAGAACTGGTGTTTTCAGCGTGGTATCGCCGTTGGCGATAAATAATTAAAATAAATTAAATAAATCATTCATAATAATATTTTATTTTCTGGAATATCATCAATATTATACATAGAATTATACATATTATAATTATTATAAATTCAACATAAATTTATTATAACTTTACTATATAATTCATTTGAAAGAAAATGTTTTTAAACGTTCTTAAAAAAAAACGTTCTTAAGAATACAGTTCTTGTATTAAGATTTCGATCACCTTCAAAAACTATTATTTACTGTCTTAAATAAATAATAGTGTACAATTAATTATTGCTTGAGCATTTGTGCAATTTGGTATTGTATTTTCCTAAATCTTTTACTCAAAAATGATCATTCGTGATTTGATCTAGAAACTAGGTAAAATCTGGGCAGTCTTTATATATTCAAATTCGTAATGAACTCCTAGATAGCGCCAAGATCGGGACTAGACAGCAGAAAGGTTTTAATCAAACAAGTAGCGAAACTAGACAGCGCCAGGGTAGTGCCAGTCTAGTATTGCGTGAATAGGCAAGCTTGAGAAGAACTGTACTGGCTTTATAAATAGCACGAATCAAGACTGCCACGAAATTTTTCCACACGGGGAGTCACGATTAGATGGATCTTTCCAGAACAGGGCTTCCCAGATAATCACTTACAAACTGGAAAAATATATGTGATGCTTTAAAGTTCTCAGGTCAAATCATTCCAACTAAACACTTCGACACTTCCCAACTTTAAAAAACGTATGCTGGTTGTAAGTACCACCGGGCAGTGTTACCAGGAAATCACTTTCCGACTTGAAGAAAATGTTCCTGAAACTATACCTTTCGCTTTCCATCCCTCCCTTTCTTAAGTTTGGAAGATATTGTTGGAAAGCGTTCACCTGTAAAGACTATATATGTATAGATTATCATTTTTTTTTCTTCAATTTGGGAAGTTATTACGTGGGAAGAATTTTTCCGTGAAGCCCCAACAAATGGTGCTTTATAGCATAAGACGTGTGTTATAAGTTGGGAAGTGAATATCCTCCCAGGAAGGAAGACTTGTTCCGCGAAGACCCATACGCTGGTGCCTACAATAACAGTAACGCCAAATGATAGATTCAACCAGTGATATACTGACATAGCGCTCCACGCGGCCAAGTCTTGAACCACCAGTCGTCTGGTACGTGCGTGTCGTCGGTCGGGTCTTTGCATTTCTCGAGACAAAACCAACTTTATTGTGTACTAGTGTTCGTGTTATAATTATTTGGAGCCTGCCCGAGTCGAAATTAAGGACCTACTTTGAACCTGTAATTCCTACCTTAGTAGGCACTGGGAGCAGTAAAGTATAGATTCTAAATAAGGAGCGATTTCAATGTAATTTAGACCCTACTTTGACACTAAAAGTGTCCGAAATCGGCCCTTTTCCACGTTTAGCGTCAAAGTAAAGTATGTATTTAAGGCACATTAGACCCTGTTTTGTGCCTCCAACTACTATTACATGTCGGACTTGTTGCATCAAAGCAGGTTCTCTATGATCTCACATCAATATGGATGAATATAAATATCAAGGATATTCGCAATTATTTCATAGATATATTCATAATATTGTTGAATTATGTCGCTAACGTATGGTACACTGAAAAATCCGCAAGTACTAAGGATTGAACCCGAGTTCGCACGCACTCAGTTTATTTACCAAACGCCTAACGCCCTAACCGGATTCACATAACGAAGCGCGTTAGGATGTCTTCGATAGAAATAATTATTTTGCTTCCTCATAGAGGAAGCTTTGTAATGGTAACATTTTTCAAATTTTTTAAATTCATTTAATTGAACCCTCCCTAATTTAAAAATGTCTGATACAATGTTCTAAGCAATTGTCCGGATGTGTGTGTGTGTGTGGATGTGTGGATGTATGGTTGTGTGGATGTGTGGATGTGTGGATGTGTGGATGTCACGCTTTTTTGTGAACACGATAACCAGAAAACGGTTGCAGATAAATTGATGAAATTTGGAGAGCTTATTTTCCTCACTAATATCTTGAAAATGACCGAAGGATTTCAAAAAATATTTAATGCATTTTTTTCTAGCACTCAATAATATTTTAAAAATCGGTTTTTTATAGCAAAACTTTTTTCATTCGCATAATTCAAAGTTGACGCAAGAATATAAAAGATGCCTTGGTTCTGGACGAATCGATTGACCTATAATATTAATACATTCTATTGAAGAGTAGGGAAGTTATGGTAATTTATATATTTTGAAAATCGGTTTTTTATAGTAAAACTTTTTTCATTAACATAATTTAAAGTTGATGTAAGAACAGAAAAGATGTG
>CAKNXH010056396.1:1236-14047 GCA_932178445.1 Andricus quercusramuli
ATACTGTACGCTGTCGCAACAAAACTTGTAAATACACCGTCGTCACATAATAGTATATTATGCGCCGAGGCGCATAATGATGGTCTTTACGTCACAAGCGGAAATTCTCGCAGGACAATCGAAGCCGAGGCGACATAAGTCCTGCGAGCATTGTAAGCGAGTCGCGGGAAGTCCCGAATTATGCTCATTGGCCCATATATTATTTTATGTGCCTACTTTCACAGAAGAAACGGAAGATAAACTTTCCACCGGTTTCCGAAGAAAGATTCTCTGCAACAAAAATTAACTTCACAGGATAAACTTTACACAAATATCGGTTAAACTTTCTTTTGTTTTTCCATGACAAACACATGTATTTTGAAAGACGCGAACAAAACTTTATCGCTCTAAAAAATTTCCTGCAACAAACTTTATTCTTAGTTTTTTCTGTGTTCACTACTTGTCAAGCAAATAGCTATTTAAAATTTGAGGGCTTAAATTAAAGATAAGACTTCAAAGTCTTACAGTCGAAGCTATCAATAAGACCGCTACGAATAAGACCGCTTCCCCTCATCCTTGCTCGAGCTCGCCGAGACGCTTCCCCCACTTTGACGCTGACCTCGAAATTCCAGTCAGCCGCTACCAATAGTGCCGCCGCAGAAAAGGCAATTTTTATGGGTTTTAGGAGAGTTTTTTTGATATTATCCAAGTGTATCGAATATCAATTGAGCTGTTGGATCGAATAAGTGCACATAAATTTATTTCGCCGGGAGTAGAAAGGCCCCTGGAGGCTTTCTGAAACATTTTCGAATTTCAATTTTTAAAGACCAAATCTCGATGTAAAATTTCATTGCACATCTTTTGTTCTGCAGGCAAAAAGTTGTAGATTTTTACATTCTCATCATAATGAGAAGGTATTGGTTTTATGTGAAAAATGACTTTCGCGGATTCCATCAAATGTCGACGTTTTGAGACCCCCTGAGTCAGAAAAAATAGTTTTTACGTCGGTGTCTGTCTGTCGTCGTCGTTGTCGTTGTCGTTGTAGTCTGTAAATACGATAACATTTGAAAAAATTATCCTATTGGATTGCCAATTGGCACACTTCACAAGAGTGTGAAAAGAAAGGACGAGTTCATCAGCCAGCTATTTTGGACAAAATTTCGAAAAGTTAGAGTATTTTTGACATTTTTGTGACCATTTTTTTTCGAAATTTGACATTTATATTTACGGCTCTTCATAGCACATGGAAATTCGAACAATTTATCCTTATGACTTTTTTCGATAAAAGTAAAATTGTCAGAGCTATAGGATTTTCAAAATCCAAAAAAACAAACAAAAATTAGCATTTTGAGCCAAACAACGCACGATATGAAAAAATGTCAAGACAAGAAAAGTGTTTTTTTGCACGCCCTACAAGGGTATCATAACGACTTTTTGAATTTTCTTGAAAAATTGAAAATTCACATTTTTATTGCACAAAAAATAATGAAAAATCCAAAAATTTAATTTTACGGACAAACTATGCAAGTTACGACAATAAATGATTGAACAAAAATTATGCACTCAAAAAAGATCTACAAATTTGTTATTGGTCACTTTTTGATAGGATGTGTAGTTTTTGTATTATTTGTAAAAATTACATTAACAGTGAAAAAATCAGCCCGATAAGTGGGCACATTCTCATCAAAACTTTGCTTATTTATTTTCTTTTTCATCTCGTGTGTGTTTTTTCAAAATATCTCATTGTTTTCATGTTCTCAATACTATTTCTAACCATTAAAACAATAAAATAACTATCAATAATGCTCACGGTACTTGAAAATTTGTATTTTTACATTCTCATCCAGAGAAGGTATTAGATTTGTGTAAGATTTGACTCCCCCCCCCCCCCCCGGTTTTTGTCAAATGTCCATTTTTCAATAATCATTTTAAAATTTATCATACACATGTTCAAAAAACGACTTAGATACTTTTTCTCTATCCTTTGCAGGTAGTTGTAAAACATCATTCAAATTGTATAATTTTTTAGAAAGATACGGAAATATACACTTCAGTAATGGAATTTCCTTCTTCATTTGATATCAAATACAAATTTAGTCATTTTTATCTGAAGAACATAGAACATCACGTATAGTCGTTGCGAAGCGCGACGAACAAATCTCGTGCTGCAAGCGCGCTCAAACTTTTGCGTTTCTATTATATGATGAACAGAAACGAGCGTGGAGCGCGAGGTTTACATGATTTTGAAAGAAAATATCGAGCGCGAAGCGCGAGTGTCTTGATGAGAATGTGTTTCTTAAGGTCGATAGAACCTGAAGTAAATGAACGATGAAGTTTACTACGAGAGTATTAGCCCACGAAGCGCGCAATAGCGAGCACACGATGTGCGAAAACCTATAGAAGAACCAAGTTTAAAGCGTCAGGTAAATTTCCAGGGAATGTAGTTCGAAATGTCCTTTAAGTGATACAACAAAAGGAATTTAAAAATTTATTTTTAAAAAATGTTAATAATTTTTTTCTGATGCTTGGCGCACATTGGACTTCTCTAACTTCCAGTGTTTCGTTTATCGAGCGAATTTTCAACAACAAAAAACTTCGAGCGAGAAAGTTGTTAACAATAATACAAAGAAGTTTTCTGGAAAATTTGAGCCCAATCAAACTGATATTTAAGGAATTATTAATGTCTCAAGTCGCTCACGACTTTGCGACTCGCGCGCGGACTGTAGCGAGAGTTTCAGATCCGATTCTTAATGCAGTTCACTGGCGGCAAAAATAAAAACTAATTAAGAAATCAGGTAATATCAAAGTATTATGAATGAATAAATTAATAAATTTGCATAATGTAAAATAATTTATTCATTTCATAATGATCCTTTTTTTGAGACGAAATGTGAAAAAGTAAAACAAAACATAAACATCTGATAGTTGAGATTCACCGGATTCCTAATTCCATGAATTTTTCAATGCTCCAAATTCGTGGAATTGAAAAAAGTGAAAAATCGAGAAAGTGCACTTGTTTTTGGTTCGTATTCTAACAATAATAATATAAAAAAATTCAAACAAAATTTTAATCAGTGAAATGTCATAGAAAATCAGTGACGATCAGTAAGTGAACGATTTTTCACTATTTTATCAGCGAAATTTCCGTTTTTTCAAATCAAATAAAGTCCAGAATGCAGAAGTTTTTGAGGCAGTTCAACTCTGTTGTAAACGTTTGAAGTGTTATGAACAAGCATCTCATTAGTAATCAAAAGTTCAGAAAGCATAATATTTATATTAAAGACGTTTATATATTTCTAATTCAACATTAATTAAATAACGGAAAAAGATTTTAAATGAAAATAAATTATTTCAATGAAATGTTATGTATTTCTTTAATGATTCATAATACTTTGATATTACCTGATTTCTTAATTAGTTTTTATTCTTGGCGCCGGTGAACTGTATTAAAAATCGGATCTAAGACTCTCGCTAGTCCGCGCGCGAGTCGCATAGCCGTGAGCGACTTGAGACATTAATAATTCCTTAAATATCAGTTCGATTGGGCTAACATTTTCCAGAAAATTTCTTTTTACTGTTGTTAACAAATTTCTCGGTCGAAGTCTTTCATTGCTGAAAATTCGCTCTATAAACGAAACGCTGGAAATTAGAGAAGTCCAATGTGCGCCAAGCATCGGAAAAAATTATTAACAATTTTTTTTCAATAAATTTTTTAATTCCTTTCGTTGTAGCTACAACTTTTTGCCTGCATAACAAAAGATGCGCAATGAAATTTTACATCTAGATATAGTCTTTAAAAATTAAAATTCGAAAATGTTTCAGAAAGCCTCCAGGGGCCTTTCTACTCCCGGCGAAATAGATTTATGTGCACTTATTCGATCCAACAGCTCAATTAATATTCGATACACTTGGATAATATCAAAAAAACTCTCCTAAAACCCATAAAAATTGCCTTTTCTGCGGCGGCACTATTGGTAGCGGCTGACTGGAATTTCGAGGTCAGCGTGAAAGTGGGGGAAGCGTCTCGGCGAGCTCGAGCAAGGATGAGGGGAAGCGGTCTTATTCTTAGCGGTCTTATTCGTAGCGGTCTTATTGATAGCTTCGACTGTATTAAGTCATCCTAGAAGTGGAATTTGAGGTACAAAATGCGAGAAATTCTTGAATTCTTTTTTAAACTTCTCACGTGTTATATTCTCTTCAAAATGTCACAAATATATATTAGGGCACATATTCTGCGCATTATTTAATAACCTTTCTAACAGGGTTTGTAACAAGATTCTTGCTTCTTTTTTGAAAGTGTAATCACTAGGGTGGTCCAAATTTATACCTGCAAAAATTTGACTTTCGATTTTTGGTGATGATACCCCCTCATTTTGTTCGTTTTTCGGAAAAAGAAACTCCGTCATTTTTTTTTTCCAACGTTAACCCGTGCCCCCGGGCTTTTGCAATTAACATGGGGGTTTAAATGGGAACAGCTCGATTTTCAAAAAAATGGAAAAAAGAAGTACTTGTTATACATTTTTTGTCAATTAAAGTATTGTCACCTCTTGAGGAGTATTTAAGGAATAATTTCCACCCAATAGCTTTTAATTTTGAGACACCTGAACCCCTTTAATTGTGCCCGGAAAATGCACAAAAAATGGCAAAATAGCAGTTTTCTATCAAATTCATGATAAAGACGGTATTTTAAAAAAAAATTTCAACATGAATTATTTTTAATCGATAAGTGACGAGCTTTAAATTATATTTAAAATAATTTTAAATCGTTTGAGCAATTAGTATTTGTTTGAACAATTTTTTTCCCCTGTAAATCGTAAAAAGTTATTATCTTTCGGAATAAATCGTACAAAGTTGATGAATGTCAATATTAGTAGTTTTTGTTTAACTTATTTGGTAATTACTTAAACAATTTTTCTACCCTAAAATCGTAAAAAATTATTACTTTTTCTAAAAATAATGTCACAATTGAAGAATGTTGAAAGCAATACATTTTTGAAGGATGTTTGGTAATTATTTAAACAACTTTTATTTGTTTAAACAATTTTTTCCCCTGTAAAGCGTGAAAAATTATTACTTTCTGGAATTCATGACACAATTAAAGGAATTTAAGAGTAATATTTTTTTCTACAGAATATTTAGCAGTTTTTAAAATAATCTTCATTTGTTTAAACAATTTTTGTTCGTTTAAAAATGTTTTTTGATGCTTATTACCCGAAATTCATTTGAAAAATTATTCATTTTAACGAATATGATCTGAAAAATAACTACTCATAACGGACTGCAAAAATGGTTTATATTAATGATTATTAATGATTATTAATTTTTTAAAAAATTTCAAAGTATCTTAAGCAAAAATATATTATTCTTAAAATTCGTTAATTGTGTCATTAATTGCTGAAAAGAATAAATTGTCTCGATTTGCAGAGAAAAACATTTTCAAACAAACAAAAATTGTTTAAACAAATAAAAATTATTTTAAAAATTGCTGAATATTCTGTAGAAAAAAAATATTACTCTTAAATTCCTTTAATTGTGTCATTAATTCCAGAAAGTAATAATTTTTAAAGCTTAACAGGGGGAAAAAATTGTCTAAACAAATCAAAATTGTTTAAATAATTACCAAACATCCTTCAAAAATGTATTGCTTTCAACATTTTTTAATTTGTGTCATTATTTTCAGAAAATAATAACTTTTTACGATTTTAGGGAGAAAAAATTGTTTAAACAAATGAAAATTGTTTCAATAATTACGAAGTAAGTTAAACAAGAACTACTACTCTTGACGTTCATCAACTTTGTACGATTCATTCCGAGAGATAATAACTTTTCACTATTTACAGGGGGGGAAAAATTGTTTAAACAAATACTAATTGTTCAAACGATTTAAATTATTTTAAATATAATTTAAAACTCGTCACTTATCGATTAGAAATAATTCATGTTGAAATTTTTTTTTAAAATACCGTCTTAGCATGAATTTGATAGAAAACTGCTATTTTGCATTTTTTGGGGCATTTTCCGGGCACAATTAAAGGGGTTCAGGTGTGTCAAAATTAAAAGCTATTTAGTGGAAGTTATTCCTTAAATACTCCCCAAGAGGTGACAATACTTTAATTGACAAAAAATGTATAATAAGTACTTCTTTTTTCCATTTTTTTGAAAATCGATCTTTTCCCATTTAAAACCCCGTGTGAATTACAAAAGCCCGGGAGCACGGGTTAACGTTGAAAAAAAAAATTACGGAATTTCTTTTTTGCGGAAAACGAACAAAATGGAGGGGTTTTATCGCCAAAAATCGAAAGTCGAATTTTTGAACCACCCTAGTAATCACGTTTCAAATTCAGCAGTGATTTTTAATAGTACTTTCGCTGGTCGTACAGACAATTTCCGACAGTAGTGTATGCAATCTCGGGAAAGAATTGTCCCTCCATGTCACTGTATGAGAGACTCAATATTTATTCCTATTATAATTTGGACATGCATTTCGGGCAACTTCATGCGTAGTCCCTAAACCTTATTGGTCAATTCAGTTAGCCATTGACATCGCGAAAACTCTCAATGAGTCAACATGTCTGGCCTAATTATTATAATGAATTATTAAAATACACTCGAACTTGGTTTTGAGCCCGGTTTTGGTTCTGACCTTTCTCACAGTGGGGTAAAAAAAAGTCCGTGGACAAATGGATTTTCAGAAGACAATTATTATCCGATTTCAACTTTCTTTTAAAATGAAAGCTAATAAAATTTCGCATCGAACTTTCATGACCGATTTTTTTATTTTGTTCATTTTTTTGTTTATTTAATAACAAAAATGAAAAAAAATTGACTTTTCAAGTATGCCGGTTTTTAAAAAATTCGTTGATTCAATCAAAAATATCTAAAAAACTGAAAGCAACTATTCAAAAAAGATGTCCAATAGCAATGCAAATGTTAAAAAATTTATTGAATTTGTTATAAACAAATAAGTAAAGGAAAATGGTTTCCTGGGAATTGGCGACGATTCGTCACTGGATTCGCACTAAATTTGAACAATTTATGGACAAAAAGAGTTTTTCAGTTGAATTAATAAAAGTTCATAAATAATTTTTCTATTTTAAAAGCAATTTTTATAAACAAATATCCATATCAGGTATTTTTTATTCAATAAAGTTTTTTGTATTATGGAATCGATCATATATTACTTGGAAATAAAACCTAAGTATCATATTTGGTCACTGAGTAACAGTTAATAATGGTTTAAACGACCTTAATTAACAAATGCACTATTTCGCTATTTTTGGAGGTACAAACTTGATCTTTTTGATGCAATTAACTGTAAATAACTAAGTTCTAAATTTTTAAGAAAATTTTTATGACAGTAAACAATCTATTATTGTAAACAACAATGGTTTAAACAAACTTTTATGATTTTATGTATTCATAAATAAAATACTATGAATCGATAACATTTGTTAATTGTTTAACCAAACCCCCACTTGTGAAATACTAGTGAAAATCTTATATTATATACCGTGTATGGCTACGTTAATTAAATTGTTAATAAAAATGAAAATTTTGGATCGTTATCAAACTATTAAAAAAGTTGAAAAATGTGTTATTAACAGTTGATTACACAGAAAAAAAAACAAGTTTAAATGGTGAAAAACAGCCAAATAATGCATTTGTTAATTAAGCTTGGTTAAACAATTATGAAATATTATCGATTCATAGCAAAAAAGCATTGCTAAATAAGCGGTATTTAAATTTATAAATACATAAAATGATAAAAATTTGTCTGAACAATTTTTGTTAATAATAAATTGTTTACTGTCATCAAAGTGTCCTTGAAAATTTAAAACTTAGTTATTTACAGTTATCTGCATCGAAAAAGTCAAGTGTGTACCTCCAAAAATAGCCAAATCATGCATTTTTGTTAATTGAGTTAGTTTAAATAATTATTAACTTTTATTTGGTGACCAAACATGATACTTAGGTTTTATTTCCAAGTAATGCATGAACGATTCCATAGAAAAAACTTCATTTATTCCATCAAAAATACCTGATATGGACATTTGTTTATAAAAATTGCTTTTAAAATAGGCCGTGTCTACGGGTACCGAAATTTCGGTACGAATAGCTCCCAGATACTACTTTGGCTATTTGTACCGAAACTTCGGGGATAAACTTCCGAAAAACCGATACCTCCGATTAACGCCCCCCCCCCCTGAGGTGCTGGAAAGGGGTATGGATGTGACCTAAATTATTTCTGTGACCAGCCACAGAGGTGCCCTCCCGCCCCCACGAGATGTTGGAAAAGGGTAAGGATGTGACCTACAACATTTTTGTGACCAGTCACAGAGGTGCCCCCCCCCCATAAGACGTTGGAAAGGGGTAGGGGTTCGACCACCATTATTTCTGTAACCAATCACAGGGGTGACTCCCCCCCTATATCACATAAAAGGTGTATTTCTAGGAGATCAACAACTTCTATTTGAAGCTTTTTTGTAATTTTCTATTATTAACTGAAATTAAGCGGAAAAACATGACATTCTTATAGTTTTTTGAAGTTTTGACCTCAAAATGCATAGGTATGCGGCGTTTTAAATTAGTTGGAGGTATTAGCTTTTTGGAAGTTTACTCCTGAAATTTCGGTACAAATAGCCAAAGTATAGTATTTGAGAGCTATATTATTCGTACCGACATTTCGGTACAAAATCCCAAAATATTATCTGACAGTTATTCGTACCGAAATTTCGGTACACGTAGACACTTCCTTTAAAATAACAAATGATTTATTAACTTTTATTAATTCAACTATGAAACTCTTTTTGTCCATTAATTGTTCGAATTTAATGTGAATCAAGCGATGAATCACCCTCAATCCCCACGAAACCATTTTCATTCACTTATTTGTTTATAACAAATTCAATAATTTTTTTTAAATTTGCATTGCTATTGGACATCTTTTTTTAATAGTTGCTTTCAGTTTCCTAGGTATTTTTGATTAAATCAAAGCATTTTTTTCAAACCGGTATACTTCAAAAGCCAATTTTTTTTTCATTTTTGTTATTAAACAAACAAAATAATAAACAAAAATTTGAAAATCGGCCATGGCAGTTCGATGCGAAATTTTATTAGCTCTCATTCAAAAAAAGAAGTTAAAATCGGATAATAATTGTCTTCTGAAAATCAATTTGTCCACGGACGTTTATTTTGCTCCACTGTGCTGTGGCTCAAATCAAGGCTCTCTGAACGTAAACAAGAAGGCCGTGTGACACTGAGAGTGAACTGACGCAATGTGACGCAGTTATCTCGTTAGGCCCTAAGGGTACTGCGCTTTATCGCTATGCTACTGTTTCACATGCATCAGTGAATACCTCACATCCCCTTGCGGCTCCACGCACTTGAAACCGCCGCGCAGCGTCAATTTTCGGAAGGCTCCAATCAAGTTTCTTCTTATCCAAGTTCAAGTGTAGTTAAAAATTAAGAATACAAATAAGTGTGTTTAAGTCGAGTTGGTTATAAATAAGTTTAAATTCATGGTTAGTTTCTCTAAACATAGAGTAAAGGGAAGAAACTGTTTTCAAAATTCAAAACAAAATTCAAATTTGAAGTTGTCTCGAAAATGGTGAGAGATGCGCGAAAACTGTCAACTTTTTCCGGGCCTTCTGAAGGAGAATGGTCCTTGGCCATTCCGACCCAAACCAGTAAACGTATTTCCGAAATTGAAACGAAAAATAGGAATTTTGAATTATTACGAGAACGGTCAGAAATACGTGTAAACTAACAATATTTAAGGATTTTTGAGAGGGGTATAGCTTTCGACCAACTCAAACTAATCAAAAGATGAGAGATGCACGAAAACTGTCAACATTTTTAGGGCTTTCTAAAAGGTGAGGGTCCTCGGCCACCCCCATCCAAACCAGTAAACAGATTTTCGAAATTAAAAAAATAAATGAAAATTTTGAATTATTCCAAAAACCGCCAGAAATACGTGAAAACTAACAAAACACTAATGATTTTTAAGAGGATTTTTTTCGACCAACTCGAACTAACCCAGTAAACAGATTTTTAGAAAAAAGTGAATAAATATAAATATTGAGTTAGCTTCAAAACGGTGAGACATACGCGAAAACTGACAACATTTTCAGGGCTTCTTAAAGAGTGATGGTCCTCGGCTAGCCCGACATAAACCAGTGAACAGATTTTCGAAATTTGAAAATATTCAAATTATGAATTATCTCAAAAACGGTCAGTGTAACGTGAAAGCTAATTACATTTATAGATTTTGCAGAGGGGGTTTGTTTCAACCTACTCAACTAACCCAATTAACAGATTTTCAAAATTCAAAGCAATCATGAAAATTTTGAATTATTTTGAAAACTAACAGAGGTACATGAAAACTTAGCAAATATTAAGGGGTTTGCAGAGCAGGATTGTTTTCGATAAACTCGAACTAAAACAATAGAAACTAACACAATAAAAATTCAAAAACCAATACAATTTTTCTAATAATCTCGAAAACTATGAGAGATACGTAAAAACTGTCCAACTTTTTGCAGTTTAATGAAGGTCCTCAACCACCCCGAACTAACATAGTAAAGTAGAGGTACGCGAAAACTGACCAAATTTTCTGGGTATTCCAAACAGGAATAGTCCTCGGGCACCCCGAAATAGTCCATTAGAAACATTTCAAAAATAAAAAATTTGAGTAATCTCGGAAACGATGAGATACGCGAAACTGGCAAAATTGTCAGGGTTTTATACAAGGTGTGATATCCGGCCACCACAAACTAAGCGAAATTAAAAAACACAGAGCTTGCAAATTTTTATTATATATTTATTCAGTCTTTAGTAGTAACTCTGAATTTTTATATGCAAAAATATGATCTTGTTCGCAAGTTTTATTGAGCGAATGGCAACCATATAAAAAAATGTAGGTAAACGGCGAACATGATTCTGTCAGAGTGGCTTATCCGAAATCAATAAACAAAATTGGATACTAATCTATAGGTAAATGGCTATCCCCATAACTAGGATTTTTGGAAAATTTCGAAAATTCAATTTTTGGGTATGCTTTTGAACATTAAGACCCAAAATTGCATGATTTTTTGCAACTATTTGTTTATGAAAAAAAACGGTTCAATATTTTAAAAAAATCCTATTTCCGGGGATAGCCGTTCGTGTGCTGAATGTACCATTAGAATTTAAAAGCGATCGATTAAGCCGTTTTTGAGAAATCATGGTCGCCAGTTTAAAAAATGTAGTTTCGAGAAAAACGCGTTCGAAAGTTCGGGTGTTATAGCTGTTACGCCGCTGACTGTAAGGCCAAAACTAAGGAACCGTTACATCCAATTTGAGTTTCAAACTTTCAGGACAGTAGTGCCCCCTAAATATGTGTGCGTATACCTGCGTGTAAATAGAATCGGCCTCTGGTACAAATCCGAAGGTACACAATAGCTCTTGTTTTCCGCCCCGTCGAGCGGTCGGCCGCGCGCTTTAAACACCTTAACTTCTTACTGCTGTAACTTTCAAACGACTTCGAAATTCGGAAAATTACTTGACCAGTATATTCTATACATACTCTAGATTGGATTTATGTAACAACGGAAAATCGATTTTTTCAAACCGTCACACAAGACGACCCCCTTAATAATAATTCAGAATTAGTAATATTACACAGCCCCACAAAAAAAATTAAATTTCATATCCCTGAAACAGAGTCATGCATCCCTCTGTATTTTTTTATCGCTGAATCCGAATCCGACGTCAAAAAAATTCATATACCCCCAAAATGTTTGGCTAGAGCCAAAAAACACCCCTAGAATGGGGTGAAAATGAGATTAAGCAACGAGCATAGTTGTTGCATCTTAATCAATCAAATTATACAAATTTTCAAGTGTATAGCGCATAAAATTGATTTGAAACACCCCTCCCCACCTACCCCACCTACCCCCTAACCCACCTAACCCCTAGAACTACCTCTACCAAACGACAAGCAGACTAACCCACCTACCCCCGGGAACAGCGAGTTTAGTCGCCTATTTTTTTGAAATAATCACATTCGACACCACAAGCGTGCTAATCTACGTACCCCCTAACTCACCTAACCCCTAGAAACGAATCCTATCAAACCACAGGCAGGCTAACCCACCTACCCCTGGAAACAGCGAGTTTAGTCGCCTATTTTTTTTAAAATAATCACATTCGACACCACAAGCATGCTAACCCACGTACCCCCTAACTCACCTAACCCCTAGAAATGAATCCTACCAAACCACAGGCAGGCTAACCCACCTACCCCTGGGAATAGCGAGTTTAGTCGCCTATTTTTTTTAAATAATTACATTCGACACCATAAGCGTGCTAACCCACCTACTTCCTAACTCACCTAACCTCCAGAAACAAATTCCACCAAACTACAGGCAGGCTCACCCATCTACCATGGGAACAGCGAGTTTAGTCGAAACTCTACTCCTGTTTTTTTTTTAAACTCTACCCTGTGCCAAGTTTCATGTAAATCGGTGCTGGACGGTAAGTATCCTGAATAAAACGTCATACTAATAAGCTACCCCTAAAGAGTTAAAAGAAACTACCCCTAAGTTCAAAGGACGTGGGTTAGCACGCTTGTGGTGTCGAATGTAATTATCTCAAAAAAATAGGCGACTAAACTCGCTTTTCCCAGGTGTAAGTGAGTTAGCCTGCTTGTGATTTGGTACGATTCGTTTCTAGGGGTTAGTTGAGTTACGGGGTACGTGGATTAGCACGCTTGTGGTGTCGAATGTAATTATTTAAAAAAAAATAGGCGACTCAACTCGCTGTTCCTAGGCGTAGTTAGGTTAGCCTGCTTGTG